>RJWM01021764.1:0-34890 GCA_004363535.1 Dasyprocta punctata
GTTTTAAGCCGGGCGTGGTGGCGCACGCCTTTAATCCCAGCACTCGGGAGGCTGAGGTAGGCGGAGCGCTGTGAGTTCGAGGCCGGCTTGGACTACAACGTGAGCACAAGGCCGGCCTGAGCTCCACAGTGCGACCCTGCCTCAAAAAACCAGGGCTGGGAGTTTGGCTCAGTGACTTAAGTGCCTGTCTGACAGGCGTGAGATTGTGAGTTCAGCCCCTGGTGCTGCAAAAAATAAATAAATAAATAAAATTGTTTTAATAACACAAAGAGCTACTCAAGGATCCAACTTAGTAGAGTTCAATTCTTCATTTGATGACCTGAGTCCACCCCCACCTTGGGTCATTCGGTTGACTGGGTTTGCTCCTCTGCCACAACCCCTTTTGTCTTCCCCACTCCAACAAACCCCTTGAAGTAGACCTGGACCAAAGGAGACCCTGTTTTCTTCTCACAGCTGCTGTGTCCCAGAGTCCCTCAAGGCCCTGGGTCCTCATCAGCCCAGCCAAGCCAGGGCCCATCTAGCGGGCTCAGACACATAGCCTCCAGCTGGTTGACCCATGAGGCCATATTTCACAACTGCTAGTTGAGCTGCCTTCTGGGTGGACAGGAAAGATGGTATAGAGCTGACCCTCACACCCTAGATGGGAAGCCGGGAGGACTGTTGACCCTGTTTACCTAGTACGAAGTGCAAAGAAAGGAAGAGAACACATGCTTATTTGTTAACCAATTTTCAGATACCCCATTGTAAGCTGGGCATCAAGGTGCATGCCTGTAATCTCAACTCTCAGGTGGCTGAGGCAGGAGAATCACCATGAGTTTGAGTCAGCCTGGGCTACGTAGTGAGTTCAAGGTGAGCCTGAAGTACATAGTGAGACCCTGTCTCAAAAACAAACAAACAAACAAATACCCTAAAGCTTCATTTTACAGAGGACACAGGCTAAGAGAGCAGCTATGACTTCTTGAAGATGTCCATGAAAGCCAAACCCATGTGGCTGCAAGCCTCTAAGAGACAATCTTGCCCTTCATCTCTTGTCTTCCCCGACAAGGCTGAGAAGGGGTATGAGATGGGCACATGGTTCACCGTGACCTTGGTTCTGGGCCAGAATGGGGGCAGTTGTGGCACTGCCTGCTTGCCTGGAGCCCCTGCTGAAAGTATGCTGACACAGCAGCAGGTTAGTGCTCGCTGGGGCAGCCAAGGTGCACCATGCAGGGGGCCTGGCCTGCTAGTCAGGTGACTCTGGCTTCTGAGGGTTATGGGAACTGGAGGTCACTTTCACAGGGAAACAAAGACCCAGATGGGGAGGAATTCAAACACTGAATCATATGCAGTCCATGAAATGAATAACTCCAGGGAGTGCCATTCCCATCCTTGACTGTCCCAGGAAAAGCTGGGAACATGAATATGCACATGTGGCCTATGAAAACTGTGGGACTTGAGCAATGAGGGCTCTGTGACCATCTTAGCACTTGTCTGCAGAGGACTGGCTTGAGGATGGAGCAAAGATGGAAAGCAAAAGGAAAACCACCATACCTCCAGCATCTCACCTGCAGACCAGCCTAGGCTACTAGATGTCAGGATGATGTTCTGACTGGCAAAGATGTATGTGCAGGAATGACCTCACTAGCCAGAGAGCCACCAAGTTCTGCCCCATTGATGAGGGGCTGAAGGAACCTAGAACCCAGATCAAAACCTGGAGCATGGAACACAGACCTGGAGTTTGGATTTTGGAAATGGAGTCTGAAGCCCAGAACACAGAACCTGAAGCCAAAAGTCTGAAGTCCAGAACCTTGCACCAGGAATCTGGAATTGGAGATGAACCCAGAGCTCAGTGCCTAGAACCAGAACCCCAAGTTTGACATCAGTGCCAGAAACGAGATCTGACAGACTGGAACTCAGAGACCAGAGCCCAGAACCCAGAGCTTGGAACTAAGAATTTAAAATTCAGGACCTGCAACTCCCACTTGGAAGTGGAATTAGAGTATGGATTCTAGAACCTGGAGCTAAGCTCCAGGCCCAGAACATAGAACTGAAGACCTGAAGTCTGAAGCCAGATCTCAGAATTTCAGGTCCAGAAGCTAGATACCAGAGCTTGGAACCCCCACTTTGGTAGCATGCTGTCCATGCTGACCATGATGTCCACAGACCTACTCTCCGTGCTGGACCCTGAGGCCAGCATGAAAGACACAGGGCTGGAGCCACATGAGGGAGGCAGCTGCAGGGAAGAGGCAATTTCCAAAAAGCTCGAAGCAGCCTCAGCTCTTTTGGCCACAGACTTTGTCCTTGTCGGTAAATGAGTGAACAGTGCCTGGGGCAGAGGTTTAATAATTAGACAGGGTGGTTATCACTGAAATGGGAATAGGGCATCCTCAGGTCAACCATTCCTACCTTGGGATCAGGAGGTGCCTTGGGTTCCCTATCTGCAAAATGGGACTTGGATGATTCAGTGTCTCAGGGCTCTGTCTGCACTGGGCTGCCCTGGCTCTGGGCTTTCCTTTGAAATCCAAATTCTCCAAGGGAGGACAAAGTCAAGAGAGTGAGGTGGGGAGTGCTCTGTTCCCCAGGTAGCCCTACTGCTATATCCGTCAGCCCAGTGACAAGAACCCTTGCCCTGACCACTGATGTGCTTGTGTACCTGTGTAGTCCTGATGGCCTGAATGCTAGGACAATGATCACTGCCATCTTCTCAGTGTGCAGCACTGTGCTGACCCATAGAGGGGTTGTATGTTCCTTGAACTAATACCATGCTTGTGAGAAGAGGCAGGAGTTCTCAAACTGCTCTGATGGGGAACCCTGTTGTGAGATTAAACAGATCATAAACCAGTTCTCCCTCCACCCCAGACAATTCAGTTCATAGGCAGAAATGGTCTGGAATGTTGGTTTTTCTTCTCTTGATTGTACTTAGACTTCAGGTCCTGCAGAAAATTCACATGCAGGAAACTGTATTTAAGGAGCACATGGATGTTAACCAAGAATTGCAAAATCAACTGGTTGTGCCAACAACCTGTTCTGTTCCTGGATCCACACGCTTGTTCTTGGAAGCAATCTTTCTCTCCATTCTGCTGCTGTGCCACTCTGAGGGAAAGTATTTTCACTGGCATTATGAAATCCAATATGTCAGCCTCTGGCATTCATGCTGGCCATGCTGTTACTACTGTATATCACCACCACCAAATTCCTCCTCAACCCATGGCAGTTGTCTCTTCCCCTTCAGATTACTTGACACCTCAGCAGCATTTGAGCCAGCAGACCAGAGCGTCTCTCTCAAAATTTGGTCAACCCAGGCACCTAAGGTTGTGTTTCTTTCTGGTCTTTCTCCTGACCCCTGGGTGCTTGTCTTGGACTTTATTGCTGGTTTCTCTTCCTTACCCTCACTTAAATGTAGGTAAACTTCTGGGCTTGGCTGTGGGCCCTGTTCTCTCTTCGTTATACACACTCTCCCTGGGATTTGACTTCCCAGGCACAGCTGGAGGTCATGGAGGTGGGCAGGAAGCCAAGTTGCACTGGTCCTTCCAGGCTGTGCCAGCACGCTAGCCTTTATTCAAGCAACTAACAAGTTTTTAAAGGGTGTGTGTGGGGGGTGACATGATTAACTTTGGATTTCGCTGGGATCACTGGTTGCTTTCTTTGGAGAATGGATTGCAGGGCAGCCATAGCAGATACAGGCAGAGCATTTGGGAGGGCACTGCAATTCCTCACGAGGGATGACTCAGCCCAGGGCGGCTCGGTCCAGGAAGGTGGCTACAGAGATGCTGGGCAGTGAAAGGGTCAGGTTGCTCCTGGAGAGATAAAATTAAGAAAATTGGAGGAAGTGTTGGAGGTGAGTGTGTGGAGGCGAATAAACGTCCAGGATGCCTGCCTGGTGTCTGGCTCCAATTGATGGACTACATGCTGCTTGCAAAGATCGGGAACATGAAGGAGTCTCACTCAGGGTAGGGTAAGGAGCACAGTATGCTCAGATAGACAGAGCCAGCTGCTCCTGCCAGAGGCCCCTCTGACATAGCCTGTGCAAACACATCTTCTGCCCAAATGGCTTTCCCTCTTCTGTGCCTTTCCTCAAAGTGAGACGATCCCAACCAAGAAGGTTCTGGGCCGAGAGAAAGTTCATGGAAGCCATGGCCAGAGCACAAGTAAACAGACAGGTTGTGAGTCATTATCAGGGGAACACAGTCTCTGTCACCAACCAAGGAGGAGACAGGTTCCTGGAGATGGGCAGTCATAAAATGAGCAGAGGGACTGACAAATCTTCAGGGCCAAAATGGAGCCACTTTCTGTGCTGCTCCCAGGAGCTCTGACAGAAAATCTGGCCCAAAGTTTCATTACTGGGCCAAGGATTTAGCTCAGTGGCACAGTGCCTGCCTGGCAAGCGTGAGGTCCTGAGTTCATTTTCCAGTACCCCCCAAAAATAAATAACATTTCATTACTGTCATTAGGTCTGAACCAGCCCCACATCCAGAAAAAAACAATGCTTTTGGAAATGGTGGCTATAAAAATCCACAGAATTTCATAATTTTATATCTTCGGATGCATTTAATCAATAATTAACTGCCTTTTCCGCTAAACCTGGAACTCTATGACAATAGGAATGTAGACTTCAGAAATGACAAAAATCTGGCATGGTAGTAAATTCCTATAGTGCCAGAATTCAGAAGACTGAGGCAGGAGGATCTCTATGAGTTCGAGACCAGCCTGGTTTACCTAGTGAATTTAAGCCAACTTGTACCTAGTTCGATCATATCTCAAAAAACAAATAAAAAATCATAACCTTGTTAAAAAGAGGAAGTACTCCCAGTCATTAGTGGCTGCTCTTGCCTGGGCTCTGACCTAAACAGAGCAAGGATAAACAGTTCCGGTGGATTGGGATCGCTAGTTGTGGTCAGTAGACCACTGCTTTCAGACTATAAATTAAGCATGGATTAGCTAATTTTTATCAATTTAAAGAGGAAACTGCAGAAATTCCTATCTTTCTTGGTGCAAAAAGCCTGGGTCTGTGTCATTCCGAAGATGTCGACAGCACTCTGAGCAGTCACCTGGTCAGCCGCAAGCAGCTGTTGACTGGAAACACAGTGCACCTAGTGGAGGTGGGGCTGTGCCCATGGCTGAGGCACTTCAGTGTCTTGGAGGCTCTGCAAAAAGGGCCTGAAGCGGGAAGGGAGCAACATCCTAAGGGACCATTCTGAGACAGGCCATTCATCACACTGAATTCTACAACTCGCTGATGAAGTGTTACTAATTAATTTGTATTTTATAAGTAAAGGGAGTAGAGGAGGGGAAGTGACTTGCCTCAACCCCAGGTTGAGTCAAGGATTGCTTGGATCTTTACTCAAACAAGGGAAAAAACTGGCCTTGACAGTCTTTTTCCTGCATGGAGTAGGAACTTAACCGATGGACTGAGGAATGGATAGGCAGACAATGACTGGCTAGCTTGCCGGGTAGATGGATGGATACATGGATGCATGGGTGCATGGGTGGAGCAGAAGGAAGATGTTGGTATGTTACTAGACAGTTACCTAAGCTAGATTTTGACAGGGTACTGGGGATTAAACCTAGAGCCTTCATGCTGAATTATACCCCAGCTCTTTAAAAAAATTTTTTTACAATTTTTGAGACAGTCTAAGTAGGTATATCACCCAATCTGAACTTGAACTTTCAGTCTTCCTGCCTAAGCCTCCAAGAATGCTGGGGTTATTTGGACCTTTGCTTAAATGAGAGGAGAATCTGGATACCATCATGCCCAGTTCTAAACTGGATCTTGAATGGAACCCATCATTGTTTAATCTGATCATATCTTTAATCCCAACCAAAATCTCATTACTCTGTGAATCTGGGCCCTAACTCAGGCTCCACAGTCCCATGAAAGGGAAGCATGATTGTGTGCCTGGGGGCAGGGGGTGTGCCTGTATCCTGGCAGGATCATGGTTCAGGTTGTCCATCTGTGTTAGGGAGGGTAGATTCTGACCACAGACTCCCCCTGCAGAGATGAAGATTAGCAATTAACTGGGAGGAATCTTGGAATGAAGTTAATTGAGGAGCAAAAGGACGACAGCTAGGGTTCTAGGGACTTTGCCCTTGATCCAAAGGTATAAAGAGGAGGTCTCAGCTACTCCTTAGGCCCCTGGAGTCTTCCCTGAGCTGCTAAACAGAAGCTGGAACACAGAACCTCAAGGTGAGACCAGGGCCCTCACATCCCAAGCTCACCTCCAGCCCATCACCCCACACCCTGTCTCTATTTGTTCTGCCCCTTCCTGTTCCCTATAACATCCTAATCGCAGCCCACCCTGGCTCACTCTTCCAGAGCAGAAAGGACTGCTTTTGCAGGGTTCATAATTCAGCTCTGCATACTCTTCTACCCTAGCAGCCACGGGCATCAGGGACAATGTGGGGAGCACTGAGGCAGGTTGAGGCACCTTACCCCAAGAGCCAAGAGCTCCTGGCACAGTGCAGGGAGCACCTAAGGAGGGCCAGTCCTGGTCTGAGCCTTGTTCATGGAAAAGACTACCAGTGTTTGCTTATTTGAAGAGGTAGATGGGAGAAAGAAAGGCATTGTGAGGAGGATGAAGGCCAGGGGACCCTTCCCTAAGTGTGTTCTCAGCCAGCAGGTGTCCATGACTCCTCCCTGCGCTCAGGGTGGAAAAACTTCATGCATGGCTCACCTGGCCTACATCTGCAGCCTCTGTGTCCCAGTGTCACTTGTTGACTGGCTTTCTCCAGCTGTATGCATGGCAATTTCAGTTTCTGAACATCTGGGCTCTCTCCAGCCACAGGGCTTTTGCAATCATGCCCTTCTCCCTTTCTACCCACTTATCATGTTCATCTCAGCTTCATGGTTTCTTCCTTCTCCAAGAGCCATGCCTTATCGTGGAATGCTCTAGTGGTAGCTGTATCTGTCATAATACCTTTAGTGTAATTTCCCACTGATTGAGAGATTATATCACTTATATCTGTATCTCCATTAGAACTTGACCTTCATGAGGGCAAGGGCTACATCTGTCTTTTTTATAATTTTTTTTGTGGGTACCAGGAGTCAAGTTCAAGGATTTCACACTTGCCAGTCAGGTGCTGCAGCACTGAGATATATCCCTGACTCCTATGTCTGTCTTTAATCATTATTGTATCCCAGTAGTAAGCTCAGAGCCTTGGATAAAGTAGGTGCTCAAGAAATACTTGCAGGAGTGGGGATGTAACTCAGTGGTAGAGCACTTGCCCAGTATATGCAAAGCCCTGGGTTTGATCCCCAGTACCCCCCCAACACACACACACCCCTGAGCACCTGAGTGTGCATCTCTGAGCGTATCTGAGGAGAGGGGTAGGATGGGTATTTGTGTGTGTACATCTGCATGTGTGTGGGTAGGAGAGTCTAGGACACAGCAATTGTCATTCATCATTGCTGTAATCCCTGACATGCAGGCCTCGCTGCCCGTGCCCAGTATGATGTCCTATGGAGAAAGGCTGGGGAGCCCCGGTGTCTCCCCTCTTCCAGTCCGTGGCAGACATGTGATGCATGGGGCAGCTTTTGCCTATGTGCCCAGCCCACAGGGTGAGTGCTATTCCCACACCCTGGACCATGTTTGTCCATGGTTGTCCACATCCCTAGTGAGGCCCCTGCTCTTCCGTTTGCCTCTCCCCCTCCTGGCACTCTGGGGCCTCTGGGAACCGCTAATTGGCCTCCTTCCCCAGTCCTGCACAGGATCCCAGGGACAACTGCTTATGCCTTCCCCAGCCTGAGCCCAGTGGCCCTCACAGAGCATGGCTGCCCTTATGGAGAGGTCTTGGAGCTCCATGACCCACTACCTGCCAAGGTGGCCCTGGAGGAGGAGCAGAAACCAGGTTGCCTGGGCCAGGGGGCAGCAAGGGAAAAGGCAGTGATGGCCCTGGTCCCATGACAGTTATGCTCATGCCTGGCCTGCCTCCAGAGCCTGGACTGGTCCAGAAGGTACGCCAGGCTGGCACCACACTTCTCAAGGTACCACTGATGCTGGCTTTCCTCTACCTCTTTGTCTGCTCCCTGGATGTGCTCAGCTCAGCCTTTCAGCTGGCTGGAGGTAAGGCCTAGTTGGAGAAGGCCAGGGAAGGGTTTTGGGAGGATCTCAGATGACACTGGCTTGTGCTTCCTAGGGAAGGTGGCTGGAGACATCTTCAAAGACAATGCCATCCTGTCCAACCCAGTGGCGGGGCTGGTGGTGGGGATCTTGGTAACTGTGCTAGTACAGAGCTCCAGCACCTCGACGTCCATCATTGTCAGCATGGTCTCCTCTGGCTGTGAGTGGGCCAGGGCAAGAGCCTGGGGTGCTGGGTGGTCCTGGGTGGCATATCAAGAGTGTGGGATGGGGGCAGGACTGGGACAGGGGAGAGCTGAGGGCAAAGGGCAGGGCTCTAACATCTGTCCTCAAAAGCAGAGCCAAGAGTCTATATTATGATTTATTGCACAATATTATGATTCTTTGCACAGTTGTGGCACTGGCCAATCAAGTCTGAAATTGGTAGAGCAGGCCATCTGGAAGAACAGGCTGGAATGCCTGGGCAAAAACCAATGCTGTTATCCATAGGTGAAAAGTCTTCCTCAGGGAAGCCTCGGTTTTGTTTTTAAGGCCTTTCTTCCCACTGAATGGAGGGTCACCTAGATTATCAAGCATAATCTCCTTTACTTAAAGTCAACCAATGGTAGGTGAAAGTCACATCTATGAAATACCTTCACAGAAACACCCAGACTTGTGCTTGATAGAATAATTGGGCACTATAGGCTTGTGAAGTTGACACATAAAACCAACAAGTATGCATGTGTGCATGCATGCACACATAAGCACAAATACGTGTTTGTGTATGAGACATGAGACCTCACAGTGCACGCACAGACATGCACACACTCGCCCTATACAGGGCATGTACATCTAGTCACATGGACCATGGGACGAACAGGTGTTGTGGGGCTGGAGCCGGGTGACCCTCACCTAGTTAGGTAAGAAGTCACCTTGCCAGATGTGATGGTGCATTCCTGTAATCCCAGCACTTGGGAGGCCGAGGCAGGAGGATGGTTGTAAGTTTGAGGACAGCCTGGGCTCCATAGTGAGTTCAAGGCTAGCCTGAAGTGCATAGTGAGACCCTGTGTCAAAGGAAAAAAAAAAAGAAGAAGAAGAAAAGAACAAAAAAACTAAAGAAGTCACATCTTCTACCAGTGCTGGAGGTGAGCTCTGCCATCCCCATCATTATGGGCTCCAACATCGGCACCTCTGTCACCAATACCATCGTGGCCCTGATGCAGGCAGGAGACAGAACTGATTTCCGGCGGTGAGGAGAGGGAAGGAGGGTGGGGCTTTTGCTCGTTGGGGGAGGCCAGCCCCACATGCCAGGAGCCTCCAGGATGAGTGCACCCTGGCTCCAGGCTGCCCTGCAATGTAGCCTCCCTGCCCAGGGCCTTCGCGGGGGCCACAGTGCACGACTGCTTTAACTGGCTATCCGTTCTGGTCCTACTGCCCCTGGAGGCTGCCACTGGTTACTTGCATCACATCACTGGACTTGTGGTTGCCTCCTTCAATATCCGAGGTGGCCGTGATGCCCCTGACCTTCTGAAAATCATCACGGAGCCCTTCACAAAGCTCATCATTCAGGTGGGGACACGGCCTGGCGTGGGGTGGAGGCTGGAAGTACTAAGAAGCATCACCCTTACTCCCCCTCTCCCATCTTGCTCACAGCTAGACAAGTCTGTGATCACCAGCATTGCCATAGGGGATGAGTCCCTGAGGAACCACAGTCTCATACGGATCTGGTGCCACACAGACCCCATGGAGGTGAGTCCTAAGCCTGGCCTTTTAATTTCACAGTTCACAATGCTCCAAGTGGTCCTTGGAGATCATTTAGACAGGAGAGAGCAAATATATGTTATTTTTTCTGTGATACTGTGCCCATGGTAGACATTGCTAATCCCTTCCAACCTTACACATTGCTTTAGGCAGACATCACCAATCAATTATTGATGTGTAATTGATATAACCCAGTAGTTCTCAAAAGTATGGGCCATGGAGCACCAACATCAATACCACCTGGGAAGGTATTAGAGATGCAAATTAGATATACATCCTTCCCTAGAACTACTGAATCATGCATCAACAAACCCTCTGGGTTTGCTCATGCTGAAGTCTGAGAACCACTGATGTAGTCAGCATTCTGATCTCACCGGTAGAGGCTCAGAAAGGCTAGGAAACTTGCCAGAGCTTGTCTGCTGTGTCAGGGCCTGAGGATATCAACGGGGTTAGTGACTCACATCTGCGTGTTTGCGGGCCCAGGAAATGCAGGAGAGAAGGTGAGAAGAAAGTGCTATAAAGGACATTTGGGGAAACTCGGATGAATAGGAACCTAGTTCAGGAGCAAGACATATGAGCTGTTGCTTGGAGACCTCCTTGAGACCCAACAGCCAGTTGTGCTGGCACTGGGATGCCTTCCCCTAGACGATACAAGTGTGAGTCCCTTGTCCTTCTATGCTGTTTCAACTGCTTGTACTGCCCAGAAGAATTACTGAGATTCGTGGGACACTCAGGGACCAGCCATTATGCCAGGGTAACAAGAAGTGGGCAATTAGCATACTTTCTTACTCAGTCATAAAAAGGGAAATGCTTCAAGACTGTAATCCACCACATTTTCTTCTCCTTAATTGTTACTATAAAAACTAATTCCATTCAGAACAAGCTATGAGAAAATCTGAAGTCCCAGCCTAAGCCCTTTCCCTCTCATTCTCTCTACTTGCTGCTTGATGTTACTGGAGCTTTATCCCAGCATGAACAGAAAACACTCAAATCTACTTGCCCGACCGTGTTCCTTTGCCTCTAGAGTGGCACACAGCTCGAGCTCGGCCTTTCTGAGAGTTCAAGGCAGTTCAACATAAAAAAGCCCATGTGGATAGCTTTTATGCTGGTTTCGTGACCTCTCTGACACGTCAGCTGTCTTCTCATGAGCTCTTTGGGCACTCTGAGAGCTCTCTGAATCATCACAGCCTCTCTACAGTAGAGTGAAATCTAGTCCACAGCTGTAGCACCCTGTACACGCCTGATCTCATCTGCAGAGCAAAAAAAAGAAGAGAGAGATCACACACTGATTTTCACACACAAAAGGAAAAGCTGCCTTTGCTCCTCACTTCCTCTGAGTTGCCCGCTGCCCACCTGCTGCAGCAATAAGCAGGCTTCCACTTGCGTCATGTGCCATGTCATCTAATGCAATCCTCATGCAATGTTGACAAGGCGGACACAAGCAACCCTTTTTACAAAAGCAGAAGCTTGAATTCAGCTATGGGAAGGAAGTGCCCACATTCACCTGGCTGGGGCTGCCTTCCGGCTCTTCTCTACTGCTCCAGTTGCCACTTGCTAAAGCTCTGGTTTTATGTCCTTACTCTATCTGGGACTCTTTTTCTTAATAGCAGCTTGGAAGCTAGGTGGGGATGAGATGAGTTCCCTGCTCTCATCCTCCCTGGGGACTTTTCCCCATAGAAACGTGATTCACGCCCCATGCTCTTGTGATGTGCATTGGTGGCACCTCCTGCACCAAAGACTGCACTGAAGTTTTTCCTTTGATTCCAAAACCTCCCTGTTCTGTTACTTCCTTCCGGCTTCTTATTGCCTCCAGCTTTTACCACTCAGAACCCAACCATGTCCAGCTAGTCTCCAGGGACCCTATGTCACCAAGGAAAGAATGAGTCTTAGTCATTCCAGATGGAGAAAGTAAAAACACTCACTTTTGGTGTTTCAATTGCTTCTGGATGTTCTTCAGGCCTGGCACTGTCCAAAAATTTTTGTGGGATCATATTGTGGACTGTCAACCATACTTGCTTGCTTCAAATTAGTATCTTTTTTTTTTTTTCCAGCACTGGGGATCAAATTCACAACCTCATGCCTGCCAGGCAGGCATTTAAGTCACTGAGCCAAACTCCCAGCCCTGGTTTTTTGAGGCAGGGTCGCACTGTGTAGCTCAGGCCAGGCTTGCGCTCGCGTTGTAACCCAAGCCAGCCTCGAACTCACAACACCCCTCCTACCTCAGCCTCCCAAGTGCTGGGATTAAAGGCATGCACCACCATGCCTGGCTTCAAATAAGTATCTTTTGAGGACTTACAACCTGGGGATAAAAGGCTTATCAACCCCCTACTTTACAGATGAGGAAACAGCCTCACAGAGGTACAGTGGTTTGCCCTAGTTCAGGATTGGGCAAATCCTGGTGGAATCCTGACTCCTCATCTTTCTGTCAAGATACCAGCTTGCCACCCCACCGTATATGTCCATTTCCCATTCTGCCCATCAGACTTGGGTGCCACTCCAGGGGTGGTGGGTAGGTGTTACTCTGAGGATAACTGGTTGTTTTGTTTTGTTTTGTTTTTAGACAGGAGCTCTCTATGTAGGTCAGGCTGGCCTTGAACTCACTATGTAGCCCATGCTGACCTCAAGCAGCTTGATCCTTCTGCCTCCGTGTGTGTGTGCTGCCACACCCAGTTTATGGTGATGAATTCTCCTTTTAGCCACCAGATGGGGCTGCTAGCACAGAGCTAGCTATTGCTTACAGAAGAACAAAGGCCCCAAGCACCCTTCCTCTGGAGGGGAAACTATTGCACAGGCCCACATCCTGTGTGCTTCTCTCCTGGGAAAGGATTCTTGGAGCCTGATAGTCCTCTGTGAACTTAATCACTTCCTTCAGTTCCCAGAAGCATCTCCTTAATTTGGGGTGTCCCTGCAGGCGCTTAAATCCCAACTCCCTCCTCCAAGACTCTGCCAACTAGACCCTG
Source organism: Dasyprocta punctata (assembly GCA_004363535.1). NCBI lineage: Eukaryota > Metazoa > Chordata > Mammalia > Rodentia > Dasyproctidae > Dasyprocta > Dasyprocta punctata. The sequence continues at coordinate 12,755 of RJWM01021764.1, forward strand.
GGGAGAGACACGCAACACTACGAGTTCCACACCACAGAGAAGGCAAGGGAAGCTCAGGAAAAGTGTGTGGTTCAGTGTCACACAGCTGGGAGTGGCACAGGTGGGGTGGAAGCCCAGGGCTATGAGAGGCCCATTCCTTCTGTTCTTCCCTCAATTCCCCCTCCTCACCTCCTTTCCGCTCCTCTACTCAGACCCTAGGCCCAGGCAGGATGGGTACATCCTGGGAATAGGCCCCAGATGTCTGGCCTCTGGGCTGTTATCTTGGCTGGAGTTTCTGCTTTCCGTCTTGCCCTGCAAGAAAGCCCTAGGGGAATGCTGCCTTGCCTTATTCCTCTTCCCGCCTGCTTTCGCAGTCACCTTCCTTTGCCCTAACTGTTGCCTTTATATTCCCCATGTACTTTAGGGTCTCTGACATGTCCGGTGGATTTAGCCAGGGCCATACAACCCCAAGTAGAAAAGTCAAGGTCCCAGAACCCCAAGGGTGGGGCTGGGGATACAGCTCAGTGGCACAACATGTGCTTAGCATACGTGAGGCCTTGTGTTGTGGCATCAGCACACACACACAAAACCCAGAGGCCTTAGCTCTTGGCTTTGGCCTGCCCCTGACTCTTCCAGCCCTAGGGTAGGACCCCAACAAAGCTCCTTAACCTCCTTCAGTCTCTCAGGGTCACAAGCCTCTCTCCTAGGAGAGGGCCCAGCCCAGAATGATCAGTGGAGCACAGTTTCACTGGGCACCCACAGGGGTCATCTGCTTCCTAGGGCTCCAGGCTGAGAATCCCCACACACAAAGTCCACCAAGCTCCTCCACAGCAAGGCCAAGATTCTCAGGCATGTTTGCAAGAGCCATTGGGGTCCTGACCAAAGAAGTTAGTCACACACCACATAATTCTGATGGGCCCAGGAAAGGAAACTTATCTATTCCTTATTTGGAGACACAGTTGATAAGGCTTGTCATGAACCAAGCTACATTTTTTTGTTGTTTTGTTTTGTTTTGTTTGTTTGTTTGAGGCAAGGTCTCACTCTGTGAGACCCTGTAGTTTGGACTGGTCTTGAACTCACTTACGTAGCTCAGGCCAGCCTTAAACTCACAGCAATCCTCCTGCTACAGCCTCCTGAGTGCTGGAATTACAGCATGTACCACCATGCCCAGTTCAAACCCTGGAGTGAGGACTTTTCATACATTTTCTCTTGTAACCTTTATAACAGTTTTTTCTTTCGTTATTCTACTTTAAAGAAATCTGGCTGGGTATGGTGGCACACGCCTGTAATCCCAGTACTCGGGAGGCTGAGACAGGAGGATTTTTGCAAGTTTGAGACCAGCCTGGGTTACAAAGTGAGCCCAAAACCAGCCTGAACTGCATAGCAAGACTCTGTCTCAAAAAGACCAAAAAAAAAAAAAAAAAAAAAAAAAAGATATCTGACTTGGAGAGGCACCATGACTGACCCAATGTAGTTGGTATAAAAAAATAGAATTTGAACTGGGATCTGCTTGACAGCAAACCCCTGGCTCTCTCACTGACCTGCACAGTAGTTACCATCACTTTCCCAGCCTGGCCTTCCAATCTATTCCATCAGAGACTGTTTCCTCCTGGTTTCTCAGCCTGCAGTTCAGGCCCCAGGCTTGACAATGCCCTGAAGCCAAGACATGGGGAAATGGAAACACAGATAAGCACATGTACCGCCCTAAGGGAGCACATCCCACTAAAATAAACCCTAGCTTTGCCATAAACAATTCTTATCTCCATCACACTTCCAACCTCCCCCTTCACACCTTCTTTACCTGCTCCATGCTGGGGTGGAACGCAGGGCCTTGTGCAGGCTTGGCAAGTGCTCTACCCCTGAGCTATACCTCCAGTCCCACTATATATATATATATATATATATATATATATATATATGGAACAGTTTAGAACAAAACCCCAAGAAGCTGTAAACATCTTGTCCCTCCTGAGTCCCCATCCTCAGCACAGGGCCACAGGGGTGGGGTCTGGGGGATACCAGAGGATCCAGATGGGGCTCCGAGCCTAAATTTCAGGAGAGGCAGAACAAGACTGCTACGGAGAATTGTAGCTCTCGCATTCTGCCTGGAATGCCTGGCGGCCCTTGCTGATGTGTGGCTCTGGGAGTGACTGATTCTTTCTGAGCCCCCTCTGTAAGTGGCTTCTCCCCAACCAAACCTACCCTATTTTCTCCTGTCACTCTTGGGTGGTCACTGGATTTCTGGGGGAAAGGCAAGGAGTCCTAGGTTGCATTTGAAATAATAACTGCTTACTTCAACGAGGCTACACTTAGTGGTCCACAAGCCAGAAATTGATGCTTCTACTGGCCCTAGAATTCTACCACCTAGAGTTGTATGTATGTCTCAGAGTAGCTGCCAACATTTACAGAGATTGTAAAGATTTTTATCTAAAACTTCAGAACTGTGGTTTCTCTTATAAAATTGGCTAACTGGGCCATGCTGGTAATGACAGTGGCTTAGACCTAAGTTGTTCTTGCCCCTACGGACCCAGCCATGCTCTCCCCAGCCCATCCACATGCAGGCTGGGGCTCTTGTTTATAAAATCAGGATCTGAAAAGGCCCTCACCTCAGGACAGCTGGCGGGAAGGGATGGTTGGAGGGACACACTGTCCCACCAACTGTCCCCTCCCGCTGGATCCCCTCAGGGTAAGAAACTGAGCATTAGAGAAAGGAGCTTAGAAGCCTTAGGGGCAAGGAGGGGGTCAGAATGCTGGGCAGGAGGGAGGAGCACCAAGAAAGCGATCAGTAATAAAAGGCTTGGAAGGGGGAGTTCTCAGAAAAAGAGGATTATGGTCCGTGGCATCCAGTGCCACTGAGAGATGAAAGAAAACAAAGACGCAACTAGTTTTGGCAATCGGGAGGGTCCTGCTGGTTCCAGTGAAGCCCACTCCATGGATCGATGGGGTGGAAATGCAGAGGGCCCACCGTAGCCTAATTCTTGTGTGCCAAATACTTCATTGTTTTTCACTGGAGAAAATAGGGCCAGAAAGGGCAGATAACCTATCCATGGTGACAGAGTCAGGAAACCCATCTCTACCTTCCTCACCTCTCCCTAGCTCCCATCCTAACTGCAACCCCAGGCTGCATTTCCCTGTATTCTCTAAGTCACCTTCTTCTTAATCTAGGTTTCTACCTTGTCCAGGGCAGAGGCCAATGCCAGCCAGATCCACGGAAATGTCACCATGGAGAAATGTAAGTACCTGCAACATGGGAGGTGACCCCACAACAGCAAGGTCACCTGGTATGGAAACCCAAGGAGCCAGGTGGAGCCTTAGGTTCACAGTCCCAGAAGTGGCCAAGGGGGAGATGCGCATGGGGGTCAGCTCTCAGCAGCTCAGTACTCCCCCTGCAGGCAATCACATCTTCGTAGACACGGGGCTACCTGACCTGGCCGTGGGGCTCATCCTGCTGGCTGGCTCCCTGATGCTCCTGTGCACCTGCCTCATCCTCCTTGTCAAGATGCTCAACTCATTGCTCAAGGGCCAGGTGGCCAAGGTCATCCAGAAGGTCATCAACACTGGTAAGCCATGAGCAGTAGGTGGGAAAGCTATAGGGCTGGGCAGGCCCCAAAAGAGGCCTTTTTGCCAGGCGTGGTGGTGCACACCTTTAATCCCAGCACTCGGGAGGCTGAGGTAGGAGGAGTGTTGTGAGTTTGAGGCCGGCCTGGGCTACAACGTGAGCACAAGGCTGGCCTGAGCTACACAGTGCGACCCTGCCTCAAAAAACCAGGGCCAGGAGTTTGGCTCAGTGACTTAAGTGCCTGTCTGACAGGCACGAGGTTGTGAGCTCAATTCCTGGTGCCAAAAAAAAAAAAAAAAGAGGCCCTTTTGGTCCTGCTAGGTCCTGCTAGGTCCTGCCACTGCCTAGATCTGGATAAACCCCTATGGGCCTCAGTTTCCCCATTGAACACAAAGAGAATCAGACTAGGCAATTCACAGGCTCCTCAGGCGCTGACAACTGGAAAGCTGGGGCTGCCTCTGGCTGTGGTTCCATCCTAGAAGGTGGAAATTCTCAGAGGTCATTGGTTAAATCAACAAACAGACATCAAGAGCCTACTGTGTGCCAAGGGATATGGTGTGAGACAAATAGAGATGGATCCTAATCTAAGAGGGCTCATAACCCAGCAGGGGGAGACAATGAAAAGTAAATGAATGAAGATAAATGTGAAGAAGGACCAAAATAACTACCAAGAGCAGAGCAAAAATGGCAATATAATAGAGTATGGACTAGGCCAGTGGTGGCAAATCCGTGGCACGTGTGTTGTTTGTGTCACTGAAAGCTCTAAAAGGCTCCCCATCGCTGCAGTAGACCATCCTCGGTGGACAGTCAGGCCTCTCTGAGGAGGAAGCATGTGAGCAGAGATCTAAATGAGGAGGCAAGATGTGGACAAAGATGGGTACAGCACAGTGGTAGAGTGTTTGCCCCGCATACACGAGACTCTGAGTTCCTTCCCAGCACTGTGGGGGAAAAAAAAAGCTGTGGATAAAGAGGATTAGGGGTTGAGGGAATAGCAAGCACAAAGACTAGGATGCAAGAAATAGTTTGGTAGGTTTGTGGCACAGAAGGGTGACCATGGTGTTGTGGGAGTGCAGTAAACTAAAGCAGAGAGGCAGGGTAAGGCCAGGGAGGTGATGGAGTTGGAGCCAGAGCACAGGGACACTGGAGCAGCTCAGAGCCTAGGCTTTGGGAAAGGCCATGGGAGCACTGCAAGGGTGGGGTGAGACACAGCAGGGGAGCAACACCAGCTGATTCCATTTTAAACTTCACTTTGAACTTTTGGGATACTGTCTGACCTTGAAAAAGACTGTCTGACAAATGCAGGAATAAGGGGCCTAAATGGGGTTGTGGGAACTCAAAGAAGGAAGAATCAGAGAGGTTGAGGATGGGGGTGGCATAGGGTCAGGGAGGACTTTCCAGTAAGAAAGTGCTATCTGTGTGGAGCCTGAGGACCAATACACTTGACCTTCTGTATCCACAGGATTTGAATCTGTGGATTCAAATGACCATAGCTCAAAAATACTTGGAAAAAATTACATCTTTCTTAAATATATGCAAAGATTTTCCTTGTCATTATTCCCTGAACATTGCAGCATAACAACTATTTATGTAGCCTTTGCATTGCTTTGGGTATTAGAAGAAATCTAGAGATGAGTTAAAGCACATGAGAGATGTATGTATGTTATATGCAGATACTATGGCATTTTACAGAAAGGGCTGGAGTGCTCAGATTTTGGTGTATTCAAGCTTCTCCTGAGGATGCCATGGGAAAACTGTATTTAGATGCTGAGTAGGACATTCTGGGTAAAAGGAAGAGGTAGGGCAAAGGCATGGTAGCATGATGACACTAAGCAAGAAAAATCTTTAAGATCAAAGAAGGGCAAATACAAGCTACTGCAGTTGAGCAGGGGACTGGCAAGGTCCTAGAAGGATGCTGGTAACCAAAGTCCTCCCAAGGAGGTGCTGCTGTCCCTTTGCCCTCCTACTGAGCCAGCCTGCTGGGCCTGGGGTTTCCTTGCAGACCTCCCTGCTCCCTTCACCTGGGTCACAGGCTACTTTGCCATGGTGGTGGGCGCCGGAATGACCTTCATTGTCCAGAGCAGTTCTGTGTTCACCTCGGCCATCACCCCACTCATTGGTGAGTGTCAAACAGAGGAGGGGTTGGGGGGCAGCAGGAGAGCTGCAGAGCTGAAGGAGGAACCCAGGGAGGACCATATCCTCTCCCTTGCCCACCAGGCCTGGGTGTGATCAGCATCGAGAGAGCCTACCCCCTCACACTGGGCTCCAATATTGGCACCACCACTACGGCTATCCTGGCTGCCCTGGCCAGCCCCAGGGAGAAGCTGTCCAGCTCCTTCCAGGTGCGTTGGGGAGAAGAGCCCTGCCTCAGTAGGATGGGGCTAGGACTGGGCACTGGGGCGCAGGCCCTGACCAAGTGTGCAACAACATGTAACTGTTGACTAAGTTTGACCGCCTACTAAGGTCACCTACTGTGGGCTTCGTTGAAAGCATTATGGGCAAAGTTGACTTGATTCCTACACCAAGACCTTAGTGTCTCATAGGGATACACTGCTCAATAACCATACAAATAAAGAATAAGTAGCAAGCTGGGTGAGGCTGGGAGCCTGGTCCAATCTGAAGGATCAAGAGTGAGTAGAGGTGGGAAGGAGAGTGCAGGGGGCAAAGGGAGAATTGTTCAAAGGAACCCACTGACAAGATATAGCACTGATCAGTTCAGAGCCCCAGAGCAGGTAAGCCAGAAAGTAGTAGTAATTTTTTAACTGCTGGATTTTGGCAGTATCTGCTGGAAAGCTCCTGACAAAGGGTTGGTACAGAAAGTGTGGAGAGTTCAGGACAGTGGTTATTTACCAACTGATCTAGTGATATCTCAGTATTTTAATGACCAGTGCAGTTATACTGGGGTGTTCTGGACTCATCAGCCCTCAGTGGTGACTTCCCAGCTGCCTAGATGAGGTCAGGCACCCATTATCTCTCCTGCTGACCTGACATGGCAGCTTCTGCCCGCCTCAGCCTCTTCACCCCCTCCCCTGCAGATTGCCCTCTGCCACTTCTTCTTCAACATCTCTGGCATCCTGCTGTGGTACCCACTGCCCTGCATGCGCCTGCCTATTCGCATGGCCAAGGCACTGGGCAAACGCACGGCCAAGTACCGCTGGTTCGCAGTCCTCTACCTCCTTGTGTGCTTTCTTCTGCTGCCCTCGCTGGTGTTTGGCATCTCCATGGCAGGCTGGCAAGCTATGGTAGGTGTGGGTGCACCCTTTGGGGCCCTGCTGGCCTTTGTGCTGCTAGTCAATATCCTACAGAGTAGAAGTCCTGGACACCTGCCCAAGTGGCTGCAGACATGGGACTTCCTGCCCTACTGGATGCATTCTCTGAAGCCCCTGGACCAACTCATCACCCGTGCCACCTTACGCTATGCCAGGCCTGAGCCCCGCTCACCCCAGTTGCCAGCAAGGGTATTCCTGGAGGAGCTGCCCCCCGCCACACCTTCCCCCCGCCTTGCACTACCTGCTCACCACAATGCCACCCGCCTCTAGCCTGTGGACTCAGAGACTGCCTGGAGATGGAAAGGCCTGTGCAAGGACCCCAGGGTGTAAGGGAAGGTGTGTGTGTGTGTGCATGCACATGCGAGGGCATACCACCCTGGGTGTGCATGTGACTGTCACCCTCGGATGCCCAGCCTTACGCAGATCCGTAGAGGTATGGTCTTGTGTGACTGACAGGCAATATGCATGTGTGGATGCTTAGAGGTGTACCTATGTGTCTACCAGTGTAGGCGTGGAAACCAGTATTTGCGTACATGTATCAGACCATGCATGCATACAGATGTACCTATGGAAGGCCTATACAGGTTGCAGGGCATCTGGATGTGATTTCAAGTCCTTCGCCATGTGCATGGAGACTTGCATTTACATCCTTGTGTACTGGAGACAATGCTAGGCAGGGTGGCTCTGACTAAGTGACTGCATAGCTGTCTGCCTGTGCATAGATAAGGGTGCCAGAGTCACTGAGTTATATCCCTACCTGCCACCTTCCTTCCTCTGTGATGCCATCCATTCTCATCCTGACTCAGGGCTCAGTGCCACCACTACAATCCTTTCCCAACCTTGCACCATGAATAAAAGAAAGGCATTTAAAATTCTCATCCATTTGGAAGTCTTTTTTGCTCTGCATCTATGGAGGGAAGGTAGAATCAAAGCATGCGGTTCAGTAACACCATCTCCCCTCCAACACTCACTGCAACAGCAGCCCACAGCCTTCACCCCAACGCTTTCCCTGGCCCCACCTACATGAGCTCAACCCATAGTTTAAACTCCCTGGAAGCCTGGAAGCTAGGGTCTGGAGCCACCCTCGAGGTAAATATAAGTAGGACTCTCTGCCCCTCTGTGCCCTGACCCCCACCAGGCTGTGCCTCCACTGAACCCCCTTGCCTCAGTCACACACTCACTCCTGCTGACTGGGCTAAGATCAGTGTTGCAGAATGAGTAACAAGTGGGGGCTTGTCAGAGACACTGGAGGAGGGAACAAAGGAGGTGGAGACAGGCAAGAGAGGCAGGGACCAGACACCTTTCCTCCCACCTTTGTTCTAGTTGAGCAGTCAACCAGGCCTCACTTAAACCTAACCAAGCTTTTCAGTCTTTCCTTTTCCACAGGTTCTCTGGAGCTGAGGTTTGCAGAGTGAGGGTCAAGGCGTAGGGATGCCAAAGTTCATCCCTCCTGTCCAGAGACTCCTCTGGGGCCTTTGGGCCCCAAGGGGAAAGGAAGACTGTAGGACCCGACACAGCTTCGATGCTCTCAGACATGCTCCTTCCGGAGACTCTCCTCCAAGGCATATGGGAGAAGGTGCAGGTGCTTGGGAGCCCCCAGAACTGCTCCCTTTGTGACTGGCCCCATCCTGTCACCACTCACAGCCCATACTAGCGCTCTACCAAGTGGGAGGGGCAGAGTACAGCCAGGCCTGTATTCAAGGGTTCCACATCTGCTGATTCCACCAATGGTAGTAGAGATGACTTAAAATACACAAAATACTCTGCCATTTTTATACAGGGGTTTTAGTATCCTGAGGACTCTGGAATCAATCTACAAGGTTACTGAGCGAAGGTTGTACACTGACCTCTAGCCTGAAACCCTGACTTCACCATCCTAGTTGGTGTGGGCCTGGGGAGAGGTGCTGGCAGGATGGGAAGGGATTCCTTTCACTGTCCTGCCTAGGTGCCTGGGAATTCCTATAAGAGGCTGCCCGAGGTAGAGTTTGAAAAGCCTCCCACCTTTTGATTCTTCCTCAGCTGGGGGGAGGGGTTTCCCTAGGATCCCCGGAAAGCTCTGAGAAGCAGCAATCAGACCAGAGTCCTCTCTGCAAGCATCCATAGATGGAGCTTGCAGAGCAGACTCTAGATTTAGAATCCCAGCCCACCAGGAACACTCTCCTGCAAGGATCTTCCCAGAAACCCGTTTCCTGATTTGCCAACTCCCCACGCGCAATCAGAGGATGAGCCCACGACGCCCAGTTCACAGTTTATTCTGGTCTCGCTGCCACCGTGGGTGGCCTGACTGTCACGTTACATGCCCTGCGTGCACAGCCCGCAGATCAACTCGTGCATCTTCTTATTGAGCATGCCCCCGTGCACGCCACGCCGACCCATGAGCACGAGGAGCGCGCGCGGCGTGCGGCCGACGCAGAGGGCGCGCCCGTCCGGGCCCTTGGTGCGAGCGTCCAGCACGCCGTCGCCGTCGGCCAGTAGATAGTCACGGATGACACAGCAGCGGCGGCCCGCCAAGCTCAGGCCAGTCTGCAGGAAGGTGTGCCGGTCGGGCCCCGTGAGCACGCCAACCTCCTGCGGGGAGATGGCAGCCAGTAGGCCCCCCGGCCGCGATGCCCACACACAGCGATTGTCCGAGTGGCCCACTATGGCCACGTCGTCGATGCGCTGGTCCCTCAGCACCCCGCTGATGAAGCCCTTCCAGTCGCTCATCTCGCAACGAGTGCGCCCCTCCGCCTACCGCTGGGAGGGAAGTGCGGCTGCTGAGCCAACTAGGAACGTTGGGGACACTGTGACGTAGGCGGGGGCGGGGTTGTGACTAGACACAGGGCGTTGTCACAGAACTGTTACCGAGGCTGGAGACTGTGGGGGCGTTCGTGTTTTATGTGTGGGAAATTCTAAAGTTTGCGTGCAGGAAGAAATTGAGGACCACTCAAAAGCACCCTCCAGGGCCAGGGATGTAGCTCAGTGGCACAAGCGCCTGCCTGGCAAGTGCAAGGTCTTGAGTTAGATTTCTGGTACCAAGAAGACGAAAAAAAGAAAAGAAAAGAAAAGGGCCCCCAGAAAACCAGTTTAAATGGCTCGTTAAAAAGTTGTGGTTTGGTGCACCCTTGTAGTCCCAGCCTAGGATACCGAGTGAGTTCAAGGCCAGTATGAACTACATAGCTAGACCCTGTCAAAAAAAGATAGGTTTGCCAGGCATGATGCTGCTTGCATGTAGTCACAGCACTCAGGAGGCTGAGGTAGGAGGATCACTGTAAGTTCAATGCCAGCCTGAGCTGTACAGTGAGTTCAAGACCAGTCTGAACTGCATGGTGAGATCCTGTCTCCAAACAAAACAAAACAAAATAAAACCACAGATGTGGTTCACACTGGCAATCTCAGTGCTATAAGAGGTTGAGGATTGCCAGGTGTGGTGGCGTACACCTTTAATCCCAGCACTCAAGAGGCTGAGGCAGGAGGATTGTTGTGAGTTTGAGACCAACCTGGGCTACAAAGTGAGTTCAAGGCAAGCCTGAACTGTATAGTGAGATCCATTCTCAAAAAATAGGGCTGGGGATTTAGCTCAGTGGCCTAAGTGCCTGCCTGGTAGGTGTGAGGTTGTGAGTTTGATTCCTGCTCCCCCCCGCCCAAAAAAAAGAAGCTGAGGATTGCAAGTTGCAGCCCAGCTTGGGCAATTTAATGGGCTCCTATCTCAATAAAAACGGTTGGGGATGTAGCTTAGTGTGAAGGCCCTGGGATCAATCCCCAGTATTCAAGAGAAAAAAAAAAGTGTAAGAGCAAGAACAAAGCCAAGGACCCGGGCATGGTGGCACACACCTTTAATCCCAGCACTTGGGAGGCTGAGGTAGGTGGAGCGTTGTGAGTTTGAGGCCAGCTTGGGCTACAACGTGAGCAAGGCCAGTCTGAGCTACATAGTGCAACCCTGCCTCAAAAAACTAGGGCTGGGAGTTTGACTCAATGGCTTAAGCACCTGTCTGGCAGGCGTGAGGCTGTGAGTTCGATCCCTGGTGCCACAAAAAAAAAAAAAAAAAAAAAAAAAAAAAAAAAAAAAAAAAAAAAAAAAAAAAAAAAAAAAAAAAAAAAAAAAAAAAAACAAAGCCAGGGATTTAGCTCAGTGGTGTAAGCAACTGCCTGGCAAGCATGAGGTTGTGAGTTCGATCCCCAGTACCAAAAACAAAACAAACAAACAAAAAAAAAAAAAGAAAGAAAGAAAGAAAGAAAAAAAGAAAACAAGAACAAAAAAGATGCCACATCTGGACAACTGGACTTCTCAGGCTGTAAAGGAAACCATTCAACCTCCAGAGGGTGGCTCCCATGCCTCAGCATCAGAATGCCTGGCTGCGAAGGCTGCTGGATTGATTGCTGGGTCCCCACCCAGAGTTTCTGCTTCAGTAGTCTACAATGGAGCCTAACATGTTTTGCATGTCTAACAAGTTTTTTGGGGACACTGTTGCTGGTCAAGGGACTTGGAGATCCAGTACAAGTTTGGGTGGAGATGGGAGTATTTAATGTTGCCAGCACTTGGGGTACACACTGCTGTTTGTTTGTTTTGTTTTGTTTTGGGTACCGGGAATTCAACTCATGACCTGGTACTTACCAGGCAAGTGCCTGAGCCACTGAGCTGAATCCCTGGCCCCATGCTACCGTTTTAATGTTAAGCATTTCTAACTATGGCGCTCAACCTCAGCTGCATGCAGAATGACTTGGAAAGCTATAAAAACACCCCTATTCATACCCCCATCCCTAGAGACACTGATTTAATTACTGTCAAGTGCATCTTGGGCATAGACAGACTCATAGCCTCTCCAAGTCTAAGGAATGTGACTAAGTGGTACTGGCCTCCCAAGCACAGAGAGGCCTCGGGCTTGATAGAATGGGGGTGACTCTGATGTAGTCAAGGCTAAGAACCATTGCTCTTAGAATGTTTAGCTCCTTATGAGGAATACTTTCCAGAGTGACCTTGCACAGGCTGGGTGCACAGTAAGGCCCACTAAACGTTACCTGTACTGCAATCTAAAGCGCCCATATTAAGATCCTACACATCCCGTTCTGTGAGGGCAGTGTGAGAGCGGCACATCAGTTTTCTTCTCTTGGCATTTCCCGAGAAGCATTTGCAAAGCACTTTATTGAGTTCCTCTAACCCTGTCGCCTGGCTAGTGATGCTGGAAGGAATGGGACACAACCTTTACTATCTATGATCATGCCCCAGACATCTTCCCACCCTGGAATCGTCCTGGAGGGAAAGGCCAGCCCTGGCGAAATCAGGAAGCTGTATGACTCTGGATCCAAGTCAGGTAGTTGGCCACATCAGTGTAGACACCGGGCTTGTTGCGATCGCCACAGCCAGAGCCCCAGCTGACGACGCCTCGAAGGATGAGCCTGTGCTCTGCCGCTTCATCCTCACACACCAGAGGGCCCCCGGAGTCACCCTGGGTCGGGAACACGCAGCTCAGCCCCCTCGCCCTGCTCCCGACGAGCTTGGGGTAGACACTAACCAGGCCCCAGGGCTCACCTGGCACGCGTCCGTGCCGCCCTCAAGGAAGCCGGCGCAGAGCATCCCAGGGAGAATGGCGTCTCCGTGCACTGCGCGGCTGGAGCAGCGCTCCGAGGAGATTAAGGGCACCTGCGCCTCCTGTAGGAAGGTGGAATATTCCTCCGCTCCTGCGAACCCAGAACACCCTCCTCAACACCAGTCCAGACAGCACGGACGCTCCTACCCTCACCTATGGCCTTTCTCCATCACAGCAAGCCAGAGAGGGAGGGAGATGCTCTTTCCTCCGTACCATAGGCAAGGAAAGAGGCCCACAGAGGAGTCGGGTTTGAATGGGCGGGGCCGAAGGGGAAAGCCCACCCCGCTTCCCACGCGGCGTCTCAGAACCAGACTCACAAAGAACGGTGCTACACTCGCTGCGTGAGCAGCTTCCTAGTAGCCCCCGTAACCGAGTGCGCCGAGGGAGCCAGGAGAAAGTGAGGTTCTCCTTGTACCCCCGGGAGATCTGGGCGACTGGGAACAACAGACTATGGACAAGGACCTTGCGCGCCACCCCTCCTGTAGGCACCCTGCCCAATACCAAATTTGCGGGCTTCTCCGGTCTACTTTGGTGTCCCGAGGTCCCCCGACTGAGCCCAGCTGTTGTGCCTACCCTCGAACTGGTGGCCCCAGCCGGCCACCTCGCAGAGCTCAGCCTCCGATTCGGTGGCTGGGGCGGCGCCGCTGGGCAGGCACACCGGCTGCACGTAAGGCGACAGTTGCGCGCAGCTGCCGTCCGCGCTCTCCTGCAGGCGTAGCAGAGCTAACGCGGGCGGGGCGGAGTGTTAGGCGGAGCCGCTGGGGCCCGGCTCTCCCCGTCTTTTCTCCCCTCCCTGCACTCACCCAGGTCGTTGTGGTAGCTGCTGGGTGAGAAGGCCTCGTGGAGGCGGTAGGAGCGCACGGCCAGCGTCTGGCAGTGCTCACAGCTCTGATTGTGGCGGTCCTGGCCGAGCACCACCTTCAACTCCTCGGGCGCTGGGCTGAGGGCCGGGTGGCAGGAGAGGCAGCGTGCTCAGAGCGGGCCGCTGGTATTTTAGGGCAGCTCCCTGATTCAAACTTTCCCCCAGGTTTCCAGCTTCCTTCTGGAGGGCTTCGGAGGGACAGGGGCGGGGGAGGGCTAGGGTAGAGGTTCAGATATGCGGCAGAAACTAGGCTCAGGGACAGAGGAGCTGGCTAGAGTTCCAGAGGTACTCACCGGTTCTGCAGGCAGTGAGCCGCAGTCAGCACCCAGCAGGGGGCGATGAGGCTGCCGGAGCAGAAATCTTGGCCCCAGTACAACGCGGCGATGTATGGGTGCGCCCCGGGCAGCGCCACTAGTCCGCCGACGATACGACTCAGAGAGGACAAGCGCTTCCGGAGCCGCTGTCCGCAGAGGAGCGGGCCAGACGCGGGCAAATCGTTCTCCAAGGCTGCGGGAGAAGGTCAGGGAGACCTGTGCCTGAAATCTACCTGGTCCTGCTCCTCCTTCGCTGGAACTTTCTTCTCTCCCCAACTACCTGGATTCTGGGTCGTGGGTTGAGGCGTCTGCACTGTTGGAAGCCCGGGGCGCTGCGGGCTCTGACGCCCGACCTGAACCGGGGACGTAGATGCTGGCTGGGTTGGGGGCTGGCACTGTGCCAGGTCGCAATACTCCCAGCTCAGCCGGTCGCCCATCCAGATAAAGCACCAAGGGCGGGTGTCATTATCCGGGTTCCTGTAACCTCAAAAGGGGGTGCTGTTGGTGACTGGGGAGCCCTGAAGCCCTTGGGGGAGGGGGTGGCCCGCCTCCGCCCCACCCAGTGCACCGGCAGAAGGTGTGGTGGCCCAGTCCCCGGCTCAGCGCTTGCTCTGCGGTCATGTTCCGGTAGGTGGCCTCCGAGGCCCACCGCTGACACTCGGCTCCAGAGACAGTGGTCCTGGCCATGCCGCGGTAGCTGAGCCCTCGGCCCTCATAGCATCTCGCCTCAGTGTCTAGAAGGAAAGGGGGCTCCCTGCTTCGAGGGGGTGGCGCTCCTGCCCCTCCCTCGAACCCACTTCCCCACTCTCCCTTACCCCTCTGGGGAAGTCCTTCCCACGTGAGGGCTGACCTCTGCTTCCGCTGAGACCATCACTCACCCAAGTCACAGAAGGGTCCAGTGTAGCCCATCGGGCAATGGCACAGATGGTGACCCTTCACCTCTAGGCAGTGCCCCCCATTGAGGCATGGGTTGGTGCGGCATTCTGCGGGAAGGGGCAAATGCAGCCCTTTGCTGCTGGTTTCTCTTGACTTCAGCTCTCCTCCCCAGCTAGTTTCCAACAGGTCCACTTACCCCGACTGGCCATTGGCCTGCAGTGCGCATCAGGACCCTTGCAGTGGCATTCTGCCACGCCCGCTGGTCCCGTTCTAAGCCATATTTCGTTCTCATGGAAGAATCGGTGAAGCTGAGGCTCAAAGCACTTCTCTGGGAATAAAGGGGGAAGGGAGGTTTCCAGAGTGGCTGGGATCACACAGAGTCCCACCCAGAGGAACCTCTTCAGTAGGTCTGGAGCTGCCCCTGTGCCACAGTGTCCCCTCCGGTGGCTAGCAACACCTGGTTACCTCTCTGGCAGTGCTTCCCAGTGAGGTGTTCTGGACAGAGACAGTGGGGGCTGTTCAGCGTATTCACACAGATCCCTCCTCTCTGGCACGGGTTGTGTTTGCTACAGTGGTCTGGAGACAGGAACCAGGAAGAAGCAGGGTGAGCCGAGCCCGAGTCACACAGGTGAAGGCCAAGTCCCTACCTGAACCTCCTTGTCATGGGACTTTAGACCAAGTTGCCACATCTTAGTTTACTCATCTACAAAATCAGACTCTGTTCAGAACTCTCCCTAGGGCCTCCTAAAGGGTACCGTGAAGGCAGCAAAGGCAAGGGTGCAAAATCCAGATGTGTGAGGCCTGAACCCAGGAACGGAACTGAGGGGGAGAGGGCCCTGGGCCACCCCCAATGCTGTGGGGCATACCTTTTACTTTCTTGGGCTCCAGGCAGTATGCCCATTGCTGGTCCTCGTCAAAGTTGGGAGTGGTAGCACACCTGTAGAAACAAATAAGGCTCCCCTCTGCCCAGGGGCTGGCTTGCCCTCCCTCCTATAGCCCCCTTTCTCTGAGCAGGTTGCCTTGGGCAGAAGGAGGGCAGAGTCCATGGCTCCTAGGCCCTGCTTCAGCCCCTCTTACCAGGGCTGGGGGCCTGGCCGGCCTTTGTAGATACATTTGTGATACAGCCGCCGGTGGTACTGGAAAGGGAAGTGGCAGGGCTCCCCAGTGACAGTCAGACCTGTGGAATAACACACTTCTTGAGGATTTCTCCTGTGCCCAATTGCTCAGTCTCTGCCTCACAAGGATCCGAAAAAGGATAGACCTTCTAAAAGGTGGTGTGCTCAAGAAGCATCCTGCGGAAGTAGATGGGCATGATGGTACACACCTGCAATCTCAGCACTTGGGAGGCTGAAGCAGGAGGATCACTAATGGCCTGAGTCACACACACACACACACACACACACACAAAAGGGTTCTGGAGTCAGATAACCAGATAAATTATTGACTCTATCACTGGATAGCTGCGTGACCTTGGGCAAGTCTGCAGCCCCAAGGCCTAGAATACTTGCCATGAAGTTGACACTTAATAAATGTTTACTGAACCTTGAAGTCACAAGCCTTAGTTCTCTCATCTGTAATATGGCAATAATAATACAGTCAATCCTTATTATTCACCAATTCTATATTGACAAATCTGCCTACTTGCTAAAGTTTATTGTAACCCCCAAATCAATACTTGCGATTTGGGCTGAGGGTGTAGCTCAGTGGCAGAATGCCTGCTTCACATTGTACAAGGCTGTAGGCTTGGAGAAAAAAAATACAAGTACTTTTTTTTTTTTTTTTTTTTTTTTTAGTATCAGGATTAAACTCATAACCTCGTGCCTGCCAGGCAGGTGCTTATGTCACTGAGCTAAATCCCTGGTCCCATTTTTTGAGACAGAGTCTCACTGTGCAGTTCAGGCTGGCCTTGAACTCATTTTATAGCCCAGGCTGGTCTCAAACTCACAATGATCCTCCTGCCTCAGCTTCCCAAGTGCTGGGACTAAAGGCATGTGCCACCATGCCTGGCTGAAACATAAGTACTTGCAATACTTTCATGGTTGTTTGTGGGCATACACAAAGTGATAAATGTACACATTTCCATCTGAGGTCCCGCAAAGTGACAGTCTTGTTCTTTCAACTCTCGTGCTGTAAACAAATGTGTTTTTTCAAAATCTACTTACTGTAGTGGTTTTTTTCCCCAGGTTTTGTGCTTTTTGTGGTAATTTTGCCATTCAAAATGGCCTCCATGCTTATGCTGTCTGTGTTCCTAAGTGCAAGAAGGCTGCCATTTGCCTTACAGAGAGAGTGTGTGTTAGAGAAGCGTCCTTCAGGCACGAGTTATAGTGCTGTTGGCTATAAGGTCAATGTTCAACAGAATCACATATAAAACAAGGTCATATGTTTTGTTTTCTTCTGTTTTGGTACTGGGAATCAAACTCATGACCTCAAGTTTGCCAGGTGGGTGCTTGTGCCACTGAGCTAAGTCACCAGCCCAAGGTTATGTTATATATTGATGGTTGATTAAAACATTATAACCAGAGGCTCACAGGAACCTAATAGTATTTATCAATTTGATGTTCATGGTGACTTCATAGGACATAACTACTGTGAATAATAAGAATTGCTTGTATCGGGCTGGGGATATAGCTCAGTGGCACGGTGCCTGCCTGGTAATCACAGGGTCCTGAGTTCAATATCTGGTACCAAAACAAAACAAAACAAAACAGAAAAACAATTGCTTGTATCTACTTCAGAAGACTATGGAGGAGCTTAGAGATAATGCCTGCAAAACCTTGTGTGTCTGATACAGTAGTATCCACTCAATAAATATATGCTGCTATTTTGTTGTTAATGGCATACTAAGTAGCACTTGCTGAGGATCAGAGTGAGGCCAGGATGATATAAGAAGGAGGAATCTGACCTTGATCTCTGATGTGTAAATGCGATGAGCAGAGAGGACGTGGATACTAGATAGGCAATTAAGAAAAGATAGGGCAATAACCTGGCTGGTGGAACATGCCTGTAGTCCCAGCACTCAGGAGACTGAGGAAGGAGGATCTTTGTAAGTTCAAGACCAGCCTGGACTACGTAGTGAGTTCAAAGCCAGCCTAAACTGCATAGTGAGACTCTGTCTCGAAATGAAAAAAAAAAAAAAAAAAGAAAGAAAGAAAGACAGGGCACTCCAGTTGGGTCAGGCAGGAAGGAGGAGAATAGTTTGACTTGGTGAAGGGTGAGGAAAAGATACTGCAGAAGTCCAGGTTCACATTGTACTGGGCTTCAATGTCATGCAATGGACTGAGACCAAACCCCAACAGGCCAGTATGATCAGAATAGGGTTCCTCTAGTTTACAAGCTCCAGAACATTGCTCTCACTCTCTCTCTGTCTCTCTCTCTTTCTCTCTCTCCATATATATATATTTAAAATGCCTGGTAGAATGAAGGTAATGGGAAACTATGGTAAGGTTTGGGGAAAGGGGAGATGACAGGTACCACTCATACATATAGTGGGAGCTTTATAATAAGAGCTAAGGTATTTGCTTCTTTTGCAGTGCTATGAATCAAACCTGGAGCTTTGCACATGCTAAGCGACTATTCTACCACTGAGCAGTACCCCTACTCCAAAATCTAACATTTTCTGGAAGTTCTTTTGGTTCGTTGGTTTTTTTTTTGTTGTTGTTGTTGTTTTTTTTTTTTTTTTTTTCAGCACCTGGGATTGAACTCACAACCTCGTGCCTGCCAGAGCAGGCGCTTAAGGCACTGAGCCAAACTCCCGGCCCTAGTTTTTTTTTGAGGCAGGGTCGCACTATGTAGCTCAGGCCGGCCTTGTGCCCGCGTTGTAGCCCAAGCCGGCCTCGAACTCACAACGCTCCGCCTGCCTCAGCCTCCCGAGTGCTAGGATTAAAGGCGTGTGCCACCACGCCTGGCGGGGTTCGTTGGTTTTTTGAGACAGGGTCTTGCTATGGAGTTCAGGCGGGCATTGAACTCACTATGTAGCTGAGGTTGGCCTCGAACTCACAGCAATCCTCTTGCCTCAGCTTGCCAAGTGCTAGGATTACAGGCATGAGCCCTGGACCTAAAATCTAAAATTTTTAAAGCATTTGTGAAGCACCAAGCTCTGGACTCAATGTCTTATAGGGATCAACAACTCATTTTTCTCTCTAAACCACCATGGGAGATTCACTATTACGGGCTGGTTTTACAAATGGAGAAACTAAAATACAGAGAAATCAAGTCACTCATCCAGAGTCACCTGTGGAGGGCCACTGGATGACTCCTTGAAAGAAAGTCATTTGTCTCCATTTTGGCTAAACCTGGCCCTATTTCCATGAATTAACATGTACAGAGCTGGCTAGGATAATACTTTACCCCCCTCAATTAGCTTTAAGCAATGCGAAAGGGTCTAGCTGAGGCACTGATGTGTAGCCTTTGAAGCAATGTGACAAGTCAGCAATGGCTTGCTATAGCTCCCAATTAGTATGTGTGAGCTGGGCTGATGCTGGGCTATGGCTGAGACTGAGGCTCAAGAAAAGAACCCAGGGATGTCTTACAGCATGAAGGCCAGACATCACAGCTGAAGCACCGACCCCAAACACAAGATACTTCCTCAGACTGTGTTATGCAGATTCCTCCAAACTTAGGGGCTGCCTGCTACCAGAATCTGGTACTCTTTCTGCATACTTCTCTCTGCATATTGCGGAGGTGCTCTTAGGCCTCCTACCTAGCCCAGCTCACAGGACTCAGGTAATTCCTGCCATTCTCTCTCAACCCAAGTCACTCCCTGCTTCACGAATTAATAAAACCAAGTTCAGCTGTGGGTCGTGGCTTTTGCTCTAGTTAGCCATTATTCTGACTGGACTTAGGATCCCCTGGTTCCCCACCACTCCAGATGTGTGTTTGTCTCTTTATTTGCACTGCTGAGTTGCACTGGAAGTGGTAGACTGGAATTTATTTGCTAGAATTCCAATAACTTTTCCCTGGGGTTACAAATGTAAACTCCCTTGGACCAACATGAGGCTGGTGAAATGGGCTCCCTTTAGTCACCCAGTTGATAAATGCTGAAGTCAGACGCAGAGATATTTGAGATTCAGAGCCCTTCTCTGAATCACTCTTTGCCCATTCAGGGCCCTGGCCTCTGTATGGTATGACTGATGCCCTCAAGATATGTTGTAAAAGGAAAAGAATGGCAGAAGAACCCAGGTGTGATGGCATCAGCAGCAGCTACTCCAAACACCTGCTTGAGAGAGGCTCTGGATGGGACACTCAGACGCAATACAATCCCCGATCTCAAGGAGCACACAGCTCAGTATCACTCGGAGCCTCCAGAACCAATGGACCCCCAACCTAGCACTACAGGTACTCAGGTCTGAATGTCAGCCGAGTTGCTCTGTCCTCAGCATCCGTCCCCTCATTTCAAGCGCCTGAGGCCACTCTGAGACTGCACACTCACCACCACACTCATCCTTCCAAGGGTATCTTAGGAAAGGACTTGAACCACTTACCCACTGTGAACTCCTCTGTCTTGTGCTTGTGCTCCTTGGGGGCTTTCCAAGGTGGTGGAACCTACAGAGGCAAGAAGGCAGGTGATTTGCTAGAAAGTCATAACCTGCCCCTAACCCTACACCAGTCTCTGCCGTGCTCTCACAGCTCAGAGATGCAGAGATTTCCTCACAAGACTCGAACCCCTTCCTTCTCCTCCTGTTGTCTCCTTAGGGCCCTCTCTCCCCAGAAATGCAGGTTGAGCTCTCATATCCGCCAGCTCTGGTTTGTCTGTTTCCTCTGCCTGGGCCTCCTGGTCTGCTACACTTTCCCAGACGGGCTTGCCCGTCACCCGGGTGAACAAATTACAGGCAGAGGCCACTGTAACCCCCAAAGCCATCTTGTCCCAATCATAGTTCCCATAGCCCTCACCAAAAGTGCTGACTCCAGGCTCAGCAGCAGGGACCCCAGTAAGAGTAGAACCCTCATGGCGTCTGTCTGTTGGTCCAGCTGCCTGCCCAGAAGTCCAGATCAATTAGGCTGGTCAAAGGTCCCTGAGGCTTGGGAAGTGACTGTTGGCCCAGCCGCCCTGGTGGGACACAGGCTGTCTACGGAAAGCCAAGCAGAGCAGCTTCCTTGGTGGGACCCAACAGAAGAAGGTGTGTGTGTGTGGCGGGGGAGTAGAATAATGGAAAGCTGCATTCTTCCTGTCTTCTGGATAGTGGGACTGGACTCAATACTAGAGGCTGTCTTGTATCCCAGGTCCTACTGGAGATAGAGGGTTAAGGCAATCAAAGAGAAGCCCCCTACTTCAGGAATTTTAGAGTCCCTCAGAAAGTGTATTTGCTTTCTATAGCTGCCTAGCAAATGACCATAAACTTGACAGCCTAAACAATACCCACTTATTGGCCTACAGATTCCTAAGTGAAAATGTAAGTAGGTTTTACTTATCACAAAGGTATGATCAAGACTGAGTTCTTTATTATTTTTTTTTTTTTTTTTTGCGGCACTGGGGATTGAACTCACAGCCTTGCGCTTGCCAGGGCAGGCGCTTAAGCCGCTAAGCCAAACACCCCAGCCCTGGTTTTTTGAGGCAGGGTCACACTATGTAGCTCAGGCCGGCCTTGCGCTCGCGTTGTAGCCCAAGCCGGCCTCGAACTCACAACGCTCCACCTACCTCAGCCTCCCGAGTGCTGGGATTAAAGGCGTGCGCCAAGACTGAGTTCTTTAGCTGGGCATGGTGGCACACACCTGTAATTCCAGCACTCGGGAGGCTGAGGCAGGAGGATTGTTGCAAGTTTGAGACCAGCCTGGGCTACAAAGTGAGCTCAAGACCAGCCTGAACTACATAATGAGACCTGTCTCAAAAAGACAAAACAAAACAAAACAAAACAAAAAGACTAACTTCTTTGAGGACTCTGGAGAAGATTCACTTCTGAGTTCATTCAGATTGTTTGCAGGATGCAGTTTATTGTAGTTGTAGGACTGAGTTCTCCGGCCAGGGCCCACCCTTAGCTCCTAGATGTCTGCTGTATTTCTTGCTATGTGCTCACTTCATTTCAAAGCCAAAAGAGACTCTCCCTTGTGGTGAATCTCTCATAATTTGAATCTGTTTTGCCAGGGGGGCAAATGTGTCTCTTTTAAGGACTCACTTGATTAGGCAAAGTCCACCAAGAGTAATCTTACTATTTTAAGGTCAACTGATTGGGAACTTGATTACACTTGCAAAAATGTTTTTACAAAAGGGCTGGGAGTGTGGCTTAGAGGTAAAGTACTTCCCTTGCATGTTAACCCCAGCACATGCCTATATTTAATCCCCAGAAACACACACACACACACACACACACACACACACACAAGCACACACAGTATTTTACAGATCTGGATCAGTGTTTAATTGAATAACTGGGAGAAAGTGCACATAAATGGGACTGGAGATCTTGGGGCCATCTTAGAATTCTACCAATGCCATGACAAAAGTGCTAACCTGATACACTAAATGCTGCAGTTGGAGCACAGGGTAAAAAATGAGGCGAACAGATAGTATTTTTCCTGCCCGGCATTCATACTGGTTTAATGTTGATGCCTTGATTTTCTGGTAAGGAACTATTTCTTCCTCACTTCCTCCATGGGCCTCTAGTGCTGCCAACCCTCCTTTCAGTTCTAGGGCTGGGAAGTGTGGCCTGTGTCTGGCCAATAAGCATATAACATGGTCTTGCATCTGGCCAATAAGAGCATGGCATCGCTAGACCACAA
>RJWM01021765.1:0-34753 GCA_004363535.1 Dasyprocta punctata
CAGGGCTGCCTGTGTGAGGCCAGAATGACTAGGAAAGAGACCCGGAAGGCAACACCTGGTGTCTCCTAATTTCTGTCTGCCTATTGCCTGGGACTAAGCTGGCAGGACATCAGTGAAATAACTGTTGGATAAAATGCTTTGTTCTTGCCCAACACCAGGATGCCTGATGTTACTTAAACACTAGTATACAATTTGGAATGATTTTCCCTGCCCCAAAAGGCCCTTTATTTCTTTCTCTTTTGCTCATTAATTCTGGTTGAGCCAATAAAACAGCATCACACATTATTCATTTTAGAATTTAAAAATCAAATTTCGAGTCAATGCTAAATGGATCATAGTTACTTTTTCCTTCTATGAGAGATGAGCTTTTCATTACCAATTCTGTCAATCTGAATTGTCTGTAATAGGTAGGCTTTGTTGCATGGACTCAGCGTGGCTTGGATGCCAAGTGAGATTGTCCTGTGGCTGGGGAAGTGGGGAGTAGGTGCCCCAGAAGTCCCCCTCTATGCTTCTGTGGCTGCAATGTAGACTGCACCAGCCAGTACAGTTCTCCCCCTGCAGTCCCCTGCCCCAACACTCTGTCAGGCTTCCCAGGGCACAGATTCTGGGGTGAAAGGGTGAAGTGAAATTGTGTTGAATGATTAAATGAATATGCATCTGAACATGCCCAGGAAGTGCTTTGAAGCATAGAGATTATCAATGGACTTCACAGAGCTATCTGAAAACCAAATCCATTGGGAGATTTTAGATCTGCTTTGGGAAATTTGGAGAAATGGTTCAGCAGAAGAGCTTCTGCAGCCCAGAATTTGCTCCTCTGAGTAAATCAATCAGCTTTTAGAAACCCAGGCTTTAATTGGTTATACCCTGGAAGAGGGTTTTTGATACATCCCTATCTGCCAGGACTAATTGTCCTCTACATTCTGTGGCTGGATTGGTACTCTGAGCCCAGGAAGAAGGCCTGGAAGGTGTTCATGCCTGTAAATATCACTGCTCATGGCTCTTTGATGAGAGTGGGTCTTTTCTGACACCTAGCTTTTGCAAATAATTCAAAGGATGTTTCTTATATCTGAGCAAATGCCACAGAGCTCCTGTGATGACAGAGAGGTGAGATGCCCTTGGATGGCCATCTGTGATGGAGATCCACCTCATGTTACTGGCCTGGTTTCTGAACTATCTGGTGATAATGACCCCACATGGTCAAAGAACACAAGTGAGCTACACCAGTGATGGCCACCTCTCTCTCTGGACACTTGCTGGGTTTGGCTGCTCCTCTCTGCCTCAGAAAACACCCTGCCTCTGCCTCTTACCATCCACACATCCCCTACCTACCAGAGCCCACTTCTGGGAACTGGGCTTTCTGGGCTGGTAAGTATGGTGTTCCAGAGCAATCGTGCTACTGGGTCATCTTAATCCAATCTTGGATATGCCAGACAGACCCCTGAACAGTCCACATTGAGCTCTATCCATTTCCTTAGGGAGAGCCAAGCACAACACACCATGATTTGGAGAACAAGTCAAGGCCAGCACAAGGCTTACTGACTGTGTTTACTGGGAAGAGTTGTTTCTGCCACACAAGTTAGAGAGGTCCCACATTGGAAGGGGGCATCTTGCTTTCCCTGTAAATCTGGCCATTTGGAAACACCTATATCTACTCTTGTTGGTCCCTGAGGTACACGATTGCTGGACCACCATTTGGTCCTTAACTATTCAGAAGTTTTGTCTTTATTATGTCAGGAAATTACTATATACTTTAATTAGATGTGAAGTATTACATATATACATGATTATGAATGGTTTATTTAATTTCTAAAGTCCTGGGAGACAAGCCAGTGCCTCAGTATATTTTATGCTATGATAGCAGGATATCTGAGACTGGGTAATTTATAATAAGCAGACATTGATTGTCTCTCTCTTTTTTCTTTTTTTTCTTTTAAAGAAAAGAACAGAAAAAACATAAAACAAACAAGGTAAACAACAACAAAAACTCAAAACAATAGTGACATAGGATTTCAAGATAAGATGATAGGAATTTAACAATGATTGTTATATTGCATATTGTTATCTTCAAAAGATTTGCTCAGATTACCAGATATAGGCATGCAAAATCAGTTGAACAGTATGAGCACTAACTGTTCCTTCCCTTGAACTAATAGTATTAGTAGCACAATTATCTTAGGTATTGTGTATATATATATACATATATATATATATTTTTCCTTTTCTTTTCTTTTTTTTCTCCTTTCTCCCATCCCAGTTTTTCTTTCCCTTTGAGCAGTTTCTTTCACTTTCACACTGTCTGTTGTACCTTTTGGATCTTAGTTACTGTTTCAGCTTCTTGTACTACAGAGACAATATGGTGTTCACACATGTGAGTCTGATTTACTTCACTTATGAGTATGGTCTCAAGTTGCATCCATTTACCTATAAAAGCCTCAAGTTTATCCTTTTTTATAGTTGAGTAGTACTCCATTGTATAAAAATACTAGACCTTTTTAATCCATTCCTCGTTTGATGGGTATTTGGGTTATTTCCAAGATCTGTCTATTACAAATTGTGCTGCTATAAACATGGGTGCACATATATCACTGTGGTATAATGTTTTCAATTCTTCTGGGTGAATACCCAGAAGAGGAATAGCTGGGTTGAATGGGACCTCTAATCCTAGTTTTCTGAGGAATCTCCACACTGATATCCACAGTGGTTTTAGCAGTCTGCACTCCCACCAACAATGGAGAAGGGTTCCTTTATTCCCACAACCCCTCTAATATTTGTTATTGGTTGATTTAGTGATGTTGACCATTTTTCTGGAGTGGCATGGAATCACAGTGTTGTTTTAATTTGCATTTCTTGAATGACCATTGATGTTGAACATTTTTCCATATATTTATTTGCCATCTGTGTTTTTCCATCTGAGAATTGTGTATCCATCTCAGATGCCCATTTTTGGATTGGGTCTTTGAATTTGGGGGCCTTATTTTTTTCAATTCTTTGTATGTTCTAGATAGAAGTCTTTTATATGAGGGACAGTTGGCAAAACTTTCTTCCCAGTCGGTGGGTTTTTTTTTCACTCTGTTGGTGATTTCTTTTGATGTGCAAAAACTTCCTAATAAGATGAGATCCCAGTTGTTTTTTCTTTGAAGTATTTCCCATGCAGTTTGGTTTTCGTTCATGAATTCTCTGCCTACCCCTATTTCTTCATGATTTCTAACTGCTTTGTCTTCCAGTGTTTCTGTTTTACTATTTAGAACTTTGGTCCACTTTGACTTTAGTGCATGGTGGTGGGCATGGGTCTAGTGTAAGTCTTCAGCATATGGAAAGCCAGTTTTTCCAGCACCACTTACTAACAAGACTTTCTTCCAGTGAACATGTTTGGCCCCTTTGTCAAAGATAAGGTGATTGAGTGTGTTTGTAGTGGTGTTTGTATCTTTTATTCTGTCCCATTGACCCTCAGGTCTGTTTTTTATTTTTTATTTGTTTGTTTGTTTGTTTTTGCCTGTATCATGCTGATTATACTACAATAGCTTTGTAATATAATTTCAAGTCAGGGATTGTGGTGCCTCCTGCCTTGCCTTTGTTGCCCAGGATTACTTTTGCTATTGTAGGTCTCTCCTGTTTCCAGATGAATTTTATGAATGTTTTCTCTAGATTTGTGAGATATGCTAATGATATTTTGATTGGGATTGCATTAAATCTGTTTTGGGAGTATGGCCATTTTCACAGTGTTGGTTCTTTCTATCCATGAGCAGGGGATATCTTTCTATTTTCTGAGATCCTCTTCAATCTCCTTTTTCAGAGAACTGTAATTTTCAATATATAGATCTTTTACTTCCTTTGTTAGATTGATTCCTAGGTATTTCATTTCTTTGGAAGTTATTGTGAAAGATATTTTTTCCCTAATTTCCCTCTCAGTGACTTTGTTGTTTGTGTACAGGAATGCTACTGAGTTTTGATTGTTGACTTTGTATCCAGCTATGCTGCTGAATTTGATTATTAAATCTAGTAGACTTTTGGTGGAGTTTCTGGGGTCTTCTATATAGAGAATCATGTCATCTGCAAATAGACTTTGATTATCTCTTGATTCTGGAGGCTAAATTGAAGATCTTGAAGCCAACATCTAGTAAGGGTCTTCTTGCTTCATCAGCCCATGGCAAAACGCAGGAGAGGAAAGGGAGAGAGGGAAAGACAGAGAGAGGAGAGAGGGAGAGGAAGGGAGACAAAGAGGGTTAGGGGAAAGAGGGGGAGAGAGGGAGAGGGAGAAACAAGAGCATGTCCTTTGATAAGGAGCCATGCCATGATAGGGAATGTGCTTCCATGATAATGTCATTGATACCTGCCGTGGGGTTTCCATAGTTACATGGGTTGGTGTGGACAGTTGTTGGGGAACACAAGTTCACAATGACTAATTTTACATACTTCCCTAAGGGATAAATCGAGACTTGGAATGATCCGAATCACTAATTTGAAATTTCTCATTAACTATTCAGGGATGGGCCATCATCTCCCATCCACTAAAACTAAAACTAAAACTAAAACTAAAACTGAAACCACTAAATTTAAACAAACAAAAAAAAAACACTCCAGGGAAACATCCATTTTAGCATAAAATCATCTCCACCTTCTTGAGTCATCCCAAGATTATACTTGCCCATTGAGTCATAAACCTCTGAGTTTTCTGCCAATTTTGAATCTTCCACTTGCCCCACCTATCACTGTATACACCCAATAAATAGTGGCTGTCTCGGGGTGTCGTTCTTTTGGTCCATCTGGAGGCTTCCACTTCTTGGTCACTCATCATGTATTACTAAATTTGTCTCTGTTTCTTATTTTATCATCTTGCCGTACCCTTGATACAGGTAATCAGGATCTTGGTCAGGTCCCTTACTGGAAGTTTTCCTCCTTAGGAAAGATTGTTGCCCCACATCTCAGTGAGGTTCAGCTGAGACGAACAGGTCTTAGACTTCCCTTCCCAGTACCACATCCTTCAAACCCCATCCACGTCAAAGGATGAACTTCAGGGATTCCATGCCTTTGGCCTCTCAGTCAGACAGCAGCAGACTATTTCTACCCTGTTCATTTATCTCCCATAATAATGCTACCCAGATTATGCTTCTGTGGGTAGTGATTGAGAAAAGCGTCATACAGCTTTAATCCCAGCATCTGACACATAGTAACTTCTGAATAAATGTTAGCTACTGTTATTATGACAAAGGCTCCTTTTTTCTCAAGTCTGAGCCATACTTCACTTTGCCTAGACAATACCTGCAGCAGTAGTGTTCCGATTTTGCCATTTAACATCTAGGGTGGAAAAAGCCTTCATTGCTCTTCACCATTTCCCCATAGAGAAGCATCTCTGTGGCCAAGGGCAAGGGTGTGCTTGGGCCCATGGGAGCTTTCCTTGTGAAACGAAGAGGTTAGAGCTCTTACCTTTCAAGTGGACTGTCTTTGGCGCTAGATCTTTTCTCCAGTGAGCGTTGCCTTTTAGGAGTTGTGTGTACAACTGAGAAGTGGCTGGCTCACCCTTAAAATGAATTCAGTTGGGTTCAGGAGGAAGAAAGCTTGTGTAAAATGAACCAGACTCACTCTACTTTATACCTTGCCTCCTAAGGCCAGGAGTTCATGCAAGAATTTGAGGCCAAATACAAAAATTCCCACACAATTATAGACTACTTACAATATGCTAAGTACTGCTCCCTTGAGTCTCCAAACAACCCTATGTGGCAAGGTCATGGGTGGCCCCAAAGATGTCCACATCCTACTCTTCAGGATCTGTGAATGTAGTTCATTGCATGGCCAGGAGGAGTTAAATTGGCAAACCAGTTGACCTTGAGTTGGGAAGGTTAGCTTAGAGTATCAGTGGGCCTACTGTAAATATAAAAAAGATAGGCAGGAGAAAGAATCAACCTGCCTGCATTGATTGTCAGAATGTAGGAAGGGGACAATGAGTCAGGGGATGTGGAAAACTTATACAACCTGGAAAAGGCAAGGCATGGCTTCTCCCCAACAACCTGCAGGGGGAACACAGCCATGTTGACATCCTCACTGTAGCTCAGTGAGGTCCACTTGAGATTTCAACCACCAGAACTATAAAGTAATAAATGTAAGTCATTTTACCTCACTAAGATTGTAGTCATTTGTTACAAATGACAACAAAAAATTAATACACCCTGTAAAATGAGCAATTGTCATTACCTCCAGTTTAGAGGACACACATAACTTGTGCAAGTCATTGAGATTCGGAGCCAGGACCCCTACCCAGCTTTTGCCTACAGAGTCTGTGCTTGAACTGCCATGCCATCCTGCTCCTGACTCCCCATCTGTCCTGTATACAATGACCATTATCATCAATTACTTGCTATGCATGTTTACTTCAAGAATTTTCACAGCAAAGTTGGGATTGAACTCTTGATTGCTTCTCTGTCTCTTTCCATCAGGGACATGAGCCCAGCATGCAGAGGAAAGGAGAAGAGAGGCCAGGTTTGTGTGAGGAGCTGGGCGGACTGACCATCTGCGGTCACGTCTGCATATCTGGCGTAGCCCTTTCTCAGGAGTGGCATGATGGAGTTACTGGGCAGCAAGCTGGGTTCGGTCTGTCCTTATAAGCAGTCTGTGTGTGGAGACATTCAGGCTTAGCCACTGGGGAGAAACTGTGCAGAGGCTCAAATGAGGGCAAGGAAAAATTATTTGGATTTGTAGCCAAAGCAGTTGAAAGGGTGCACACGTGAATGGGTATTTTCAATGGATCTCAAACATTACTAGTTGGATATCATTTATTTGTGTTATCATTTCCTGAAGCTAAGTAATATTAGTGCAGTATAAAACTACTTTTAAAATATTATTATGTAGACAGCCTTTCATAGAAAAAAGGATGTGGAATTGTTTTCAAAAAATGGTGGTGGGTGAGGAAGATTCAGGGCTTTTACCATTTACTGTGAATAAAAACACAACCTGTATTAGCTTACAG
The DNA here is from genome assembly GCA_004363535.1 of Dasyprocta punctata. Classification (NCBI taxonomy): domain Eukaryota; kingdom Metazoa; phylum Chordata; class Mammalia; order Rodentia; family Dasyproctidae; genus Dasyprocta; species Dasyprocta punctata. The sequence goes on from RJWM01021765.1 coordinate 6,962, forward strand.
AAGCAAAAGAAAAGACTAAGAATGGAAAGAACTGGGAATGTGTGAGCTGGGGTGGCCAGACAGGCATGAGAAGAACAAGAACTGTCTGCAAGCTGTCAAAAGCAGTGCTGTCCTTTGCAGTGACCGGAGGCCACTTGTGGTCGCTGGGCAATGGAAATGTGTTAAGTCCAAACTGAGATGTGCTGTGAGGGTGAGGTACATACCTGACTCAGACTTCAGATGAATTAACACAGATTATCTGATTAATCATTCTTATGTTGATTCAGTCAGTCATCCATATTTGCTGGTTTCACACCCTCTGATCCAGCAAACCACAGATCAAAGCTGTCTGGGAAGCTAAAGCAGGAGGATCACAAGTTTGAACCCTGTCTAGGTAACTTAATGCCTTAACAAGACCCTGTCACAAAATTTTTAAAAAAATTAAAAGGGCTAAGGGTTGTAGCAGAGTATGAAGGCTCTATGTTCAGTTCCAAGTACTAGAGAGAGAGAGAGAGAGAGAGAGAGAGAGAAGAAAAGAAACAAAGAAAGAAAACTGCATGCATACAGAGTACTGATGGACTTAAATACAGTATAATAACTACTTGCATAGCCTTTGCACTGTATTCAGTATTACACATAGCTTATAGATATTTTAAAGTAGGAGAGAGGCTTGTATAGGCTATGTTCAGGCAAAAGAACTTGAATAACTGCAGATTTCAGCTTCTGTGGGAATTCCTGGAACCAGTTTTCTATGGATACTGAGGGATGAATGTATATTGAGGAGCTAGTATACTAAAGGTATTGGTTTAAAAAAATATTAAGATTAATTTCACCTTTTTCTCTGTACTGTTTTTAATGTGGCTACTAGGAAATGTGACATTACACATGTGACTTGCATTCTTTTTCTGTTGGATGGTGCTGGTCTAAAGGGAAGAAGTGGGACCAATGGCTTAAGAGAATGAGGAGGCAGCATGGTCTCAGTGTAAGGAGATTTAACAGTTGGTTATACCCAGTGAAGAGAGCTAGTGAGCTCCCCGTCACCAGGGGTGGGGAAGGCAAGAACAGAGGCCAAGGCTCTCTTCTCAGTTCCTTTGCAGGGCCTTTTAAAGTGGGACTGGGCCAGATTACCTCTAGAATCCTTCTGATTTTTAAAAGACTATGGGAACATGAATGAATGTTTGTAGATTATGTCCATTTTTTTTCAGTTTTCATGCTTTTTCATGGTTCTTCTCACTATCCTTGGATAAATGTCCTAATGTCCTTTCCCAAGACTTGTGGGTAAAGTATCTTGATTCAAAGAAGCACACAGATCCTGATGCTCCCAAGGGCTTTGTGACCCTGTTGATGGCAAGACCAGGCCCTGAGTTACTGTGCACCTCAGAAAGGCTCCCTGTCCCCAACAGCTTCCTGGTCTCAAATGAGCTCCTCCAGCAGAACTTGGGCCACACTGGGAATCTGCCTTCCCACTGCCGGTGGCCCAGGAAACCTGGAGGCTCCTGCACCTTTCTCTCCCAACGTTTAGCAAAAGGGCTGGAGTGAGGGCCCCTGGGGCTTGACATGAGCTGAGCCACTGAGCAGACCCACTACTCGTAGTAGCAAGATGAAATTTGAAAACCTGCAGAGAAGAAACACTTTTAGGCTGTGGAACAGCACTCATCTATCTGCATGATGTTCTCATCACAAAAGGGAGACTCACACACACTCCTCACACTCATCTCATTCATCCTTGAAAGCAATGCTCACAATTCTCTTCCCACAGGGTGCTGTGCTGGCTTTCTGCCACATCATTGGTTTTGCTCTGGTGTAACTATACCCTGGGCTATTGGGATGTCGGTCTTGCTTATGAACCATAGCACTGAGCCAACCAGACAGGACTCACCATTCTTCCCGGGTGAGGTACCAAAATAAGACAGTTACTGTGTCCCTGGGTAGCAGGGGCTCTGCAAGTATTGTGCATACACTACCTCATTTCATCCTTGGAATCACCTAAGGCATATTTTTTTTTATCCCTGTTTTATGGATAAAGAAGTGAAGGCTCAAAAGGGTTAGGAGACCACATAATCGTAAGCTTCAGGGCAGAACCATAAAGACAGGTTTTTCTGACTTCAGAGCCCAAACTATAACTACTATAATCTACTGTTTCAGTGGCTTAGCAAATCCAGAGTTTAGAGTCTGAGAGACTGCCAGAGAAAGAAGTACTAAGAGAGAGTGCAAAAAAGAGAGTATAGTGCCATATTCCTTCATTCATTCTCAACTTCATTCCTTCCTTCCCTCATTTTTTCCTTCCCTTTTCCCTCCTTCCTTCCTTTATTCATTCTGGCTTGATTCCAGGCCTCTAGGAGGAGGCTGAATACTGAAATGATAGGGCCAATACCCGCCCTGCGGTAACAGATAGTTATGCTGGGTGGCACTGCACAGCCTGCCTGTGACTCCATGGAGTACAGGCTAAAAGACAGTGAGTTCCTCTGTGAGTGGCAGGGTGGGGTGTGCACCTGAGTGGGAGAAATTTGGCTTGGATTTGAGGGGGATCTGGGATTCAAGGTGGAGGGAACCAACCCACAATAGTAAAGCCCAGGGGCTGGGGACATTGACTTATTGAGGGTGCTGGGTGGTCATTGGTAGGGAAGACAATAGTGGCCAGAGAGATTGCACTGGGAGAGACTTTGGCCATTGCATCAGGTCATGTGGTAGGGAGGTTCAGAAACATCCCTCCCTTCCCTCAGTGACTCAGCTTTTACCCAACTCTCTTTTTTTGTGCATATCAGCCACTGTTTGCATTTAGGGGCATTGGCCATTTTACAGGAAGAGCCATCAGCTTGGAGGTTAGCATCTCAGAACTTGTCTTCCTCATTCAAATTTGCCTTGAGTTTGTGGGACTCTAGCAGAGCACAGTTCAGCTCTCTGAAACCAAAAACTGACCCTGGAATGGAGAGAAAAGGCAGGGGCTCCTATTGGCTATCAGCCACTCTCCATGGAAGGAGTGAAGATTTATTGAGTGTTAAATGTCAGTATCGATGTAATAAAGATGGTACACTGTAAGTAATAAGCACTTTCCAGGTGAGGTACCATATTCAATAAGTTGTCAACCTGTCCAGTACTATGAATTATTTTTTTTTAAAAAAAAGGAAGAAGAAGATGAAGAAAACCCATTTGGAGTTATTTAACTTTCAGATCCACTCCTCAGCTCTGCTTCTTCCTGACAGGCACATATGTGTCCCGTGACATCCAAGGACATTGAAGTTATGCACCTTTCATCTCATAAAAACCCAACGTGCTTTTTGTTTTCTTTCCTTTCATTGGGGTTGACCTTGACAGAGAATGGACTTTTGACCTTCAGAAGTCCTTGTAACAAGAGACAGGTGTCTGGAAACAAACACTGAAGAGAAAAGAGTTGAGGAGGGCCAGAGGCTTAGGCACTGGGGTGGTGCCATATGTCAGGTGTGGTCCAGTGTCAGCAGGGCCCACTTGCCCCTTGTCTTGGTTACTTTTCTCTCGTTGCTGAGACAAAATACCTGACACCCAAAATTAAGGAAGGAAAGGTTTATTTAGCTCACAGTTTGTGGAGGTTTCAGTCCATAATCAGCTGGCTCCAAGGCAGGGTGGCATGGCTAAGGGGCAACCATTTATAGCATCCGTAAGAGACAAGAGCAAAAAGAGCAAAAGGGAGGAGTAAACCTCCTTCCCTCCCTTATACTGTATGCTGACTACCTGCCTCAGGGCGGTTGCAGCACTCATAACACTAATCCCAGTGTTAGACAATGAACCAATCACAAATGCTAGACTCAGCCATCTTCAAAAGGCCTGCCCCCCATGACAGCATGAAGCTTTGTGGGGACATCCAAATACAAACCATGTTGCCCCTTAAAGATCTGTGCATAATTTCAGTTAATCAGTAGCTCCTGGGAGTGCAGAGCCCTCCTTGTAGATTTCCACTCAATCCCAGGGACTCAAGGCCACTTCTGAATCCTGGCCTTCTGTCTTCTCATGGACCATCTAGGTGAGGTGCTGATATTCCAGAGAATTCACCCCTGTTGGCATTCAGGCACACAGTGCTCCTTCCCCAAGAAGATTTCATAAGGCAGCAACTTTGTCTCCAGGGGCCTCTAGATTCTTAAAACATTCTGCCACTCACTTTGCCTTGCAATGCTTCACTGTCCTGGGGTTCTGCCTGGTTTACAGCACCTTGCTGGGCTGATCCTCCCTGTCTGCCCTTCTCCTCCCCAAGAGCACAACCCCAGCCCTACACCCTGGCCTGTCAAGGCCGACTCCTCCCCTTATCTTCTGTCAGTGCCACAGTTTGTGGAAGGAGAGTGTGTGTGTGCTGCTCTGCCATCCAACCCTCACCACATTGGTCTTGCAGAGACTTCTGGGAGGAATTCTACTGTTAGCCATGATCATAATAAAAATGTGTCATTCCTATCTTACCTTTGCAGTTGAGCATATTGAAAGTCACACTTCACTGAAGAGGAAGTGAGGCCTGGGCTGTTGAGTGGCTTACCTGAGGTCTGCTGGAGCCCTGGCTTGAGGCTCAGAGTTAGAATTCAGTCTCGGCATGGAACAAGCTGAAGTCATGCTCAGGCTATCTGACCCTGGCCACTCCCAGGTGCAGGGATTGGGACTCTGTCTTTAGTCTCAGTGCATTGATTTGTGGGTCCCACTCCAAGGCCTCAGGGTGGTTTCTCCATCTCTTCTCCCCCTCCTGGGCCTGGTTTCTTTTCTTTCCCTTTGCCAGACTCCTGAGGTTCCCGCCTACCTTGGGCCCTGTTCTTCTAATCCCTGGCCTCTTATTCTGGTAGGCCTTGTGGTTTTCTGCTTGTTGTGTATTGAGTCCGTGCCATCATTTGAAGGAGTAGAGAATGTTGGGTGTTATCTTAACATTTCACCCGGCTATATTTGAAATGAAGCAAATTGCTCAGAACTAACCTGGGTTTCCAGGTCAGCAGAGGCCTGTTACATTTGGCAGGGCTGTGCCTCAGAGGCAGACAGACTCAGCTGGGCATCTTGCCTCTAGCTCTCAGCTATTCTGAGCTTCTAGTCCTTTATTTGTAGCTTGCAGTTTAGTGGTCATCTCACTGACCTCTTGGTAGGACTAAATGAAGAGTCTTTGGTGCACAGTAGGTGCTGTCTCCTTAGTATGAAGGATTCCACACTGGTCCCAACCTGTCCAGACACGGCCACTTTGCTCCAGGCCTTCATTTCAATCTGCATCTGCCCACAAGCTGTTCACAGCTTCTGTTTTAGAGCCGCATTAATCATTCCTCCAAAAACACACGGGGAGGCACCTAAATACCAACTCGCCCATAGATATTGAGCTTGTTATTTATTGAAGAAAAGTCAGTGCAACCCAGTCACCTGTCCTCCTGCAGTTCATTAGGATCACTGAAAGCTGCTGCCTTCTACCTTTCAGAAGTTTTCCTTGATCTGGAGAGAGAAAGTGTATGTTTCACAGTGGCCTCATGGGGTTGACACATTGACCTGTCCCCAGCCCTCTGCATCCTTTAGCTCCCAGATATTCCGTGTGACTGGCCAGGAACAGGGCAGAGCTGAGGTGGGAGCATGCTTGCAAATCTATTGGCCATTGGCTCCTGTAGAATGAATGGGCTCTTTCAGCTTCAGAACATCCAGTGGGTGTTGTTTCCTCTTCAGCATGGTGTTTTACATCTACACAGGCAGTTGACTATATAGAGGTCATCACTCAGCTCCCAGCATGAGGAGGAGACAGAAAAGTCAACAGGAAAGCAGTCTGGTAAAGCCTGCTATGTCTAAGAACAGGGAGACCAGAGGAGAGCCTGGCACAGAAGGGTTGGGGAGCTCCCCAGAGGGGACCCTGGAGCTAAGAGTTGGAGGACAGGCACAATGTAGATAGGCTGAGTGGAGCTGGGTGCAGGGTCAGCCCAGCAAGTGAGGAGCAGGGAGGCATGACTCTCAGTGACACTGGTGGGCCTCACAGTGGCCCCATGGATGAGCAAGTCTCCGGCAGGTGAACCCACAAGCTTCTTGTGGATTAAAGAGGACTGTGAACAGACAGAATGAAGCTGAGCAGAGACTGAGCTTCTCAGATCTTAATGTGCCTGTGCATCACCTGGGTGTTTATTACAGGGCAGGCTGGGATTAGGGAGGTCTGAGCTGGAGTCCAGGAGACTACATTTCTGACTTGCTCTAGGTGGAGTCCCTGCTCCAGCCCAGGGACCACATTTTGAATAGTGAGGATAGACCTGTGGCAGGCAGAACAAGTCCTGTGCATCTGGCCTTGGAAGGTTTTATTCTGGTCTTCCTTGCAGATAGATTTGGCTTTAGCTGAGGAACTGGTATTTTGGTCAGTGTGCAGGCTCATCATTTAGTGTGCCTGGGATACTAGTTGGCTTTTATCCTCCTCTTAATAACATTTGTATGCATAGCCATGTTTCTGACTTCTCACAGGATAGGACAGAAACCTCCAAAAGGAAGACAGCAATAGGACTCCAGGATGGCGTGACTGTCCCCATGGCTTCTGTGTTATTGATTGTAAAAGATTAGGTCTCACCCCTCTCTCAGTGGGGCCAGGGCACTGTCTCTCGCTCTCCCAGCCCCTGCATTTTCCCTCACTACAGAGTAGTCCAAGCTGAGCCTTCTGCCCAGGGTCTTTCCTTCCCTTGCCCTCTGGTTCCAGCACACTGTGGGCTGAGACACAGCACCCTAAGGACTGGGCCCTGCCAGCAAGGTGGAAAACATGACCCTGGACAGAGCTGGGTGTCTAGCACAGATTCCCCAGTCTCATGAGGCTGCACAGCTGGGAGAGGGTGGTTGGGTCCCACCTGGTCCTGCAGCTTCTCTCTGGTGGCAGGTGGGCTCCTTCACAGCCTAGCTAGCACTAAACACCCTTTCTCACAGTGCATTCTCTGTATCATAAGCCTTAGCAGGAGCATTGAGCACCTGGCCTCTGGGAAGGAGAATCTTTTGTCTCCGGAGACCCTCAACTCAATAGGGAAAACACACAAAAACCACTGTAATCTGGTGTGGCTAGAGGAGAACTCACAGGGGACCTGGGGATCTAGATGGGGTGATTAGTTCTGGGCAATAGAGTTGGTCATTCAAAGAAATGTATCTGAACTGTGCTTTAAGGAATCTCTTCACTCAGCAATATTAATGGGACCTGACCCTAAGCTGTGCACCAGGGCAGAGCTGTGATGGGACAGACCAGGTCCCTGTATCCTGAGGACCTGCTAGGTGGCAGGTGCAGTGAGTGCCTCAGGCTTCTGCTGACCCCTGATTCTCCTCCTTCAGCCTGCACTGGCCCAGCTTCCCACCAGCACCTATGTTGCTTTTACTGGAGGCTTCCTCATTCCACTGGAGTTTGCTCTGCTGGGGCAGGCCAGGAAATTAATGCCCCTGACTCCCAGAGCAGCCAACAATCAGTGACAAGCCAGAGGTGATGTCTAAATACCCTAGTTCCCTCATCCATAAGGGATTGCTGAGTTTAGGATTCAGTTCAGCACCCACCTCGCTGGCTATATAAAGCACACTTTAGTGGCTGCTCTCCCTTTCTTTTCTCATTTTTTCTCCCTTACCTGATATTCCTCACATCCTAATTGCGTTCCAATGCTCATTGTAGAATTGGCTTCTGAGGAAACTTCAACTAAGACCATTGAGGAGGAGGGATCCATGTTTTGGAAAGGGGCAGTAGCATGGGCAAGTGTATGGAGGTGTGGGCACCTATGACCTACAGAGAGATGCTTGTGCTATGCTGTAACAAGGGCCAGTGTGGCCCAGAATATATCTGCCTATGGGAATTTTGGAGGGGATCAGCTGGCAGGACAAAGGAGCCTGTTGGATAGCTCAGCTCTTCTCTCGGTCTTGAGCTCATTCTCCCTGTTCCTCTGGGATGTGCATAATGGTCCAGACTTTTGCTGAGCCTCCTGCCAGGATCCCACTGGGGCAGCCCTCTGGGAGAAATTTGAAAAAATTCCATCAGATCAGAAGGTCAGTGCTAAGGAGCTTGGAGGAGATTATGGATGACAGCATTTCTCAGAGCATATTCTCTGGAACTTTGGCCCTGGAATGTGTCCCACAAAGGAGGGCTCCAGGTCACATGTATCTGCCCTAAGCTGCAATTACATTTCACTCTTGGAGGTTGGAGATCAGTGTGCATCAAAGGCCTAAGAATCCTGAGTCAACAATCCCTTCCACTTCCCCAAGATTAACCAGCATTTCCCAAGGTTGTTTGACCATGGACACTTCCAGCTCATAGCACTCAATAACTCTGCACAACACTGGGGTCTGCAGAGCACACTGCAGGAAATGCTGATATAGGGGTGAGATGATGCACAGAGAGAATCAGAGAAGAGTTCAGAGGACTGAAACTCCTCCTAATGTCACTCTTCTGCTGGCAGCAAGCCCCACAAAAATGGTCCCACATCGTTAGAGTAGGGCCATGAAACCAGAGCCGGAGCCAGGTGGTTGGCTGGAGACTGCTCAGGGTTTCTTCTGACTGGTCTAGAAGCAGAACATCCAATCAATTATGATGTGCTTCCTAGACAATTGCAACTCAGAAGACAGCAAGGGAAATAAGAGAAACCATCATCCGGAACTAATTCAGAGCATTAGACCTGTGGAAGATGGAAAAACCAAGTTGACTAGAGAGGACCATAACAGACAGTGATCAGAGGGGTGGACTGGAGCCTGGGGTGAGATGAACAAAAAGAACAGATAACAGAGACTGGGGGTGGGTTGTTCACACACACACATACACACACAGGTGCACGTGTGCACATGCATGTGAAGGGGGAGAGATCATCTCTTCATCGACCTAGAGGTCAGTGAATAAAAGGAAGTGGGAGCCCAAGGTAGGAAAGGTGTCAAAGAGCAGTACCTCCACCACAGCCACCTAGATCTGACAATTTAAGAGGTAGATTTTCCTGTCTTCCATTTGTCTTCTCCAACCTCCATAGAAGGGTTGGGAGACAGCAACTTTGTTCTGCTCTCTTCACCATCTCTCTCTTCTCGTTCATGCCTGCATTTGTCTACAATGCAGTTTGAACTGAGAAAGCTTCATATGAACACAGCTACTTTGAATGAATTTACATTCCTGGACAGTGTCCCACTAGGTGATACTTCTAAAAGGTGAATTTACAGAAAACATCGGTCCACTGGCCGCAGGCTTCAGAGTGTGGTGGGGAGTAGGATTTGGGCCCAAGGCCATAGATAAATCAATGTCCCAAATTTTAATACAGGGCAGAGGTCAGTTTTACAAGAGCAAGTTTAATGTCATCTCCCAGAAAACCACTAAAATGAATCATTATTCTTAAAATTGTTTTTGAGTTTTATCAAAGTGATCTTTTACATAGTTTGAAACCTCAAATAGTACTTATAATGAAATAAAACAATTCTTGGTTCCACCACCGTCATCATCCAAGCCCACACACCAAAAGGAGTTGCATTTTTTGTCGTTGTTGTTTCCTCTCGTATTCGGACCATATTACTAATATGTCTGAGCCACTACTTTCTGATCCACCAGTGTTAGGCATTCTGTATTGGTTTCTATTGTCATTGGTGAGGATTTGGCTTTCTTGTACTCTCCTGTTCTGAACATGCCCCTCCTCTCCTTCAGGCTTCACACTTTAGGTGAAAATAATAGAAAATGTTGACATTGCATACTGTGAAAATATCATTCACTGTAAAGGAGACGTTCATGGTGTAGAATTTTTTTTTCCTGGTTGGATCAGTGTCCAATCAGAAAAACAGATAATCATTAAATATTTTTAGCAAAAGGGAATGAATTTAAGAAATTGGTTACAGAGATAATGAAAGAGTTAGAAAGTAAAGCAGGGGAAATTGAGGCAATCAGATATTAGCAACAGTAGGAAGCTCTTACACTGACTAAGCCTGGACAGCCAAGAGCATGGGTGGTTTTCCCAGATTCCAAGATGCAATGCCGTCCAGCAGAAGGTGGGACCTCAGTGGGTCTTTCTTGGAAGAGTTGAGGCAAGAAGAGGTGACACCTTGTGGGAGATGCCACAGGAGGCAGTGAGTGACAGAGAGACATAATTTGCTTCTGTCTTCCCCCTGTTGGCTGTCTCCCTCCAGTGCTTCCTGTAGGCCGAGTTCAGATAGAAGCCAGTCGAGAAGTGCAGTCTGCAGCAGTTAACCCCCTCTCCCAGCTCCCTGTCATTCCCATGGTACAGACAGGTCAGAGAAGAGCAAAGAATAGAGATGAGGTCAGATAGGCAAACCCTAGACACACTAACATTAATATTTGCTCTTTTTATTTAAAAAATAAAAAGATTAAATAAGCATTTAGCCTGCTGTGTCCCCTATGTGCTCCATCCGGTCTGCTTTATAACTTTGACATTACTTTCCAAATGTTTAGCTGTATCATATAATCCATCAGCTTCAGCTTGTTTCCTGGAGTGCTTGATTCTTCTGCTCCTCTGAGCTGTTGCTCTAGGCCTGCCTTGGTGCTGCCAATCCAGGCTTAGGTTGCTTTCATCACAGGGAGTCCCTTATCCTTGCTCGTGGCCTAGATCTCCCACTTTCATTCCACTTCTTTCTCTTGCTTGTTTTATTTTTTTTTATAGGAGCATCTCTTCCAGTAATTTTCCAAGAAAGAGGCCATGGGAAATAAATATTTTGCCTTTGAATGTCTGGAAATGTCTTTATTCTACACTCACAGTTGATTGGCAGGTTAGCTGGCTTTAGAATTCTACGTTGAAAACGAATTTACCTTGTAATTTTGAGAGTGCTGACTCACTGTCTTCTGGTTCCCCACTATTGCTTTTGTGACCCAGTATCATCCAATTTTTGCTCCTTTTAAATGACCTATTTTTATTCTCTTTGGAAGTTTTTAGGATCTTCTTTATAGCCTAAAATGATCTTTGCATATCTAGACGAACAACCCCAAATATAGACTAAATCCTCTCCTTCCGCAGGCAGGAAAATATCAAATCCCAATGGAATGAAAGTTTTTGATCTCAGATAAGCATGGTATCCCAAAGGGATTAGTTCCTAATTGTGGGACTTTTTGACAAAATTAGCCATGGACCATTAAATGAAGCCTCTCCTGCTGATCCCACTCGTTGTGTCTGGTACTTTGAATAAACAACACTCCTGGGTGTCATTACAGAAGCATCTTTATTTCTGATATCATTGTTCTATTAAATGTTCTCAATAGAAATAAGTTCTCTTTGCTATGAGATGAAAGTCAGATAGGACCACGATTTTGTTTTCTGTTAATGTCAAGAGTAAGTCACAGGATGGATGCATGCCACAACACGTTATGCCTCAGTCATTAGGGGGTCAGACTATATATTCAACAAAACTTCAAGCACGATTTGGGGTTAATTTCTCCAGAGAACCCACAGGTCACTGGGGGAGTGGGGTCTGCTTCTCTTTCCTTGCTCTTTCTCCTTGACAACCAGCTCCATCAATCACCATTCTAGAAAGGAGGAAGAGGGGTATGTGTGGCAAGCAGCAGGGCTCTTACTTGACTATTTGGTCCTCAAGTGGCTCTGTGCTCTCTGGGCCTGACAGATGTTTAAGAGGACTCTTTTGTTGTACTTGTGCCATCTCTCTGGAGAAGTCCATGCTGGGTCAGTTTGGCTGCAGCTTCTTTGATAGAGGTGGAGCCTTGGCTTTATCTACTGCCCCATAGTTTCTGCCCCTGTGGTGGTACCTCACAGCGGCTTGTCAAGGGAAAGATTCCTGGCAAGGTAGGCTGCTTTCTTGGGCAGGATGGCCTGTTGAAAGGACTGTAGGCTAATGTTTCTCTATGGGTGTCCAACTTGCCCACCTTAGTTCTGCCATTAGAGGGGGCTCCAGGGCTTCTCAGTCATGCATTAGATCCAGATGTTTATGTCCCCAGCTTCGTGAAACACATCCATTCTCAAGGTCCTTGCATTAAACCCTTTTCCCCTAAGTTTGGGGTGGGAAATAGGTCACTCAACATTTCCCTCCTAACTCAGTTCCTCTCCTAACTCAGAAATCCTCTTCCTAGATCTTTTCCTTAATCATCAGCAACTCAGCCCTTTATTCATTTTCAGTCATTACTTTGAACCTTTGTGCACTGATTTGTCTAAGAGCTCACTTCCGCATCTGGTTTCCATTGCATGTTGGTGCCTTAGAAAAAATTTCCAGCTTAGCCTTCTTGTTACCTGGGCACTTGCAGCAATCTGCCTCCCCCTTACTCTGTTACATCCAGGCCAAGTCACTCTGAAATAGCTGTCTTGAATATCTGAGCACCACTGAGAGATGTTTCCTGCAAAGAGACAGTGGAGGCCAGATATCTGATTCTTTCGGAAAGGAGTTTCCCAAGAAGAGGACATTCCAATTAGTGAGCTGAGAGCTCAGTCTTGTCACTAGAGCTGTCAATAGCAGAGCAAGAGTGCAGGTGATGCTTTATGAGCCAATAAAGGAAGCACCTCCAAGTCAGAGGAAACACGTTTATTTGCTTATTTACTGCCTTTAATTTTATAGGCTATGGGAGCCATTTCTTCCTCCTGAATGTGTCCAATTAGCTGTGTGCACACAAGAGGAATCACGTTCCCTGGCTCTGAGTATTCCTGAATAGCAACAGGAGAAAACATAGGCGCATAGACTCTATTTCTGTGCGTGTCTGGTTGGAACAGTTCCAGGCCCTGATAAGTCAGCTGTTGTGAGAGTAAGAGTCTGAAATCCAAGGGGACCATGACTAGGAGGGGTCACTTCCTTATGCTGTCATTAATATCTGGACTGCTCATGAGAACCTTGGCACTAAGCTACAGTTATCAGTTGGTTTGGAGAAGGCCTGAGTGAATTGATCTTCGGGCTCCATGGACTTGGCTGGCAGACAGCAAAGGAAAACATGATTCTTGAACTAATGCACTGAAAGATCACTGTCTCCAGGGACAAGAAGGGAAGGCTTAACAGAGAAGAGCACTTTCACACTCTCTTACTTCTGACAGCTGGATTTATCTTGCCTTGTAAGAAAGGAAGTCTTGAGCTTAAAGACTGTGATAAGTCATGAAGACCATGGCTCCCCAGCTTCCCACTGGGATTCACTCTGTCTCCTGTACAGACAGTAGAGTTGGGGATTGCATGGTTTGGAATTCTATGGAGTCTACATGCCTGGGTCGAGGTGAATATGGATGGTGGCTGGGGTGATCCAAAAGGTCCCTAGGGACCTGTGTGACTTGCAGCCCCCTGTAGAAGTGCTGTTGAGATGAGAACATTTGGGCTGAGCATCTTCTGAAAATGCAACAAATAAAAGCTGGGCAGGTGCTATTGTCCACATAGCCCCTCTTTGGGCTGCCTAACAACATTGCTACATGCTGTAAGCGACAGGATCTGGCAGCCCCTGGCCAAGTTTTGAAGATTTTGTTTTAAAGGATGCTTTATAATTTTAACACTCATTATGACTAAAAGGAACAAAACTCAATTTGGGGTCTCAAGGGCCACAACTCTAACCTCTTAAGATGTCAGAAGGTGCACTCTTAGTTTTTCACCCTGCTGTCTTAATGAGATTAATGATTGTTTTCCGCCGAGCACCTACCTATGATGTTCATAAAAAAAATGAAATAAATGACTCATGCGGAGATTGAGAAGGATATCACCATGGAAAGTGGATGTTAACGGGCTCTAGAAATATGATAATTAGAAGCTATTTAAGATGCAGTGACTGTAGAATGGTAACAAGCTGTATTATGCAGGTAGAAAGCATGGGAGAAATGACACAAAATAGAATTAGAAGAGAAAGAAAAAGGGACTCTTGTTTTGTTATTCTCTTTGTTGTGATAAAATGGAAATGAGAAAAATTTAAGATCTACATGCTGAACCTTACATAGTATTCAGCAACCCCTCTCTATTTATTTACAACACACATGCTGTATCTTTTCCCAAAGGATCTCCTGTGTGCTTGGTGGGCAGCCTGGGCATGGGGACATTGTGCTCATGTTAGCTGCCCACTTTTACACCTAGCTAGACTCTGATTCCAGAGAAAGGCAGGGCATTTCAGGTAGCTTTGGAGTATATGACATATGGGACATTTGGACACATGCATATAGGTCATCTAACTTGTAGTGCATTGGAGACTCCAAAGTCTTGCTTCTGCCCAGCAACTCTTCCCATGCTTGGGAGCCTCTGCAGTTCTAAAACACATGGCTGATACAGTGAAAATTAAATCCTTGGGTTCTACATTCATTAATATTCAGTGCTTGTTGAACGAATGAATACAGCTTTACTTTTAAGTCTAGTATTTCTATTTCCAAAGTATGTCTTCTAGTCAGCTATCTCTCTCCATCTCCAATACTACCAGCTATATCCAAGCTACTTCTCTCTTGGACTACGTTTTAGCTCCTGGCTGGCCTCCTTTCTATCCCTTAAGTATGTTACTTAGATCCTGTTGCTCCTTTGCTTAAAGTCCTACCAAGTTTTTCCTTTGTTGTCAGTTCAAGATCCACACTCCTAACCAAGACTTACAAGGTGTTAACTGATCTTTTCCCAGCCTCCTACCTCACCCATCTTTGCCACTCAGTCTGTCACACTGGTGTTATTTTAGTTCTTTGATCTCCCTACGTTTATTCTGACCTCAAGACTCTTACCTTTGGCATTTCCTTATCCTATGGCTGGCTCCTTTTCATCTTTCAGATACCAGCTTAAATGTGTCCTTAGTATGATCTGTGCTCACCACACTGTCTAAAGCCATGTTTCCCACCAAGCGTGTTCCTAGAACTTTGGATCTGGGTTTATTTTACCCAGTGTCTGTCTCCACCACTAAAAGGTAATTCCACGAGGCAGAGATTTGTGTGTTGGGCCATTGTGAGAGCCTGAGCTCCTAGCCTGCTGCTAGACAGGTAGATCATAGATGCTCATTAGCATAACACACGTTCTGCCCTGGCAGTGAACTTGCTTCTCTAGCCCTTGACCCATGCACACATACTTGGTTTCGCAAAGACAGCCCTGCTGGTGCTGTCCCTCAGGACTATCTTCAGAGAGGGTTTTCAGGATGCTGAAAGTGAGGTTCACATACTTCACCCTGCAGGTCTGTGCCTATGTGCTCTCTCTACACCTGAAATGAGTCCTCTGATTCTCAGGTTTTCGAATGCTAACTACACAGCATTAATCAGATTTTGCATCTCCAGTGAATAACTTTATGTTGAAATGCAGATTCTCCATTGAAAGGCAAATCTTTCATTTCAAATGTTTGAATAAGACTGGGTTCGTATTTATAAAATAAGTTATATGCCAGAGCATATTCTGGGCCCAGAGCACTTTCCTTTGATTGCTCAATAAATACATTTTCACTCATCCAAAGCTCTTGCCTCAGAGTATTTTTGCACTGAGGTTGTCAAATAAGTGACAGTAACCCTATTGAGTTCTATTTAATTTTATTCAATATAATAATGTTCTGTTTAGTTCCAAGGCTTTCTGGGCCTCTGTGGATCTGAGATGGATTGAGAATGTCTTTCTTGGCATGAGGTGGGTTCAGGGCTTGTAAGAGGGGCTTTGAACAGAATTGAGTGACATGGATGGTACCTCTGTCCCCCACTTATTAATTATCTTTTCTAAGACATTCCTTTGAGTTTCTGTTTCCTTGTGTATCAAATGGGAATAGTGCTACCTGTCCCTGTGGGTTATTCTGAAGATGAAATGGCATTGTGAAGATGAAAATATAGCATAGTATACATTATAATCCATAGTTTTCTCACTCGGACTAAACTGGATGTGTAAGGGTCTGCATTTTTGCTCTACTCAGCGTATTCATTAATTGTACAACCCAGGAATAACTGCTAACAGTTATTGTATTGTCTACCCTCCCTCTCTGTGAATATGCCCATCTTAAGTTGACTTCAATTTAACTTGCTGGGGGAGAAGAGAAATACTTCAGACCAGAGAAAGAGGCAGCGTGGTTGAGGAAAAACTGCCTATGATATGCCCTCCTCCCCGCATGACCCCTCTTCCCCTTCCAGCCCTGGCCTGCTCTGAGCCAGGAAGGCTGACAGCCAAGCATTGGCACAGGGCCCTGAGACCTCTCCTTCTGCCCAGCCCGGCAGTGAAGAGTAGCGGGAAACATGGCCAGCGTCCAGATGGTAGAGCCCTGTCCTCCCATTGGAATTGGCCGTTATCAATCAGTTGTTCCTAATGTGAGATAGATCACCCATTCTTTTCTGGCTGCAGACACTGAAGAAGCATACTTATCTTACAAGCAAACCCTAAATAAAGCCCAAATTGCTTCCTGTAAGTGGCTTTCTGCTGAGGCTGCTGTTGTTCTTCTAATGGCTCAGCCATGTCCCCTTCACTTGAGGGCCATCTCTTTGCTCAGCCTTCATGGGCTAGACAGCAGTGCTGCTGGGGGAGAGGGCCAAGCTACAAAGCTGTTTTATTTGTCAGACATCCAGTTAGAGCCAGAGCAGTAAAGAGACCAAAGGGATCAATGTGTACTCTGGTCAGGAGGTACCATAAGAAGGGTACTCCCAAGTTTGGACCCTGCCTGCCTTATTTCCTGCTGGGTACCCCCGTGTAAGATATTTAACCTCTCCAAGCCTCTGTTCTCTTGCTTAGTATCTTCTAGATCTGAATGCTTCCTTCCAAAGTTTGCTTGTTGGAAACTTGATCTCAGTGCAACAGTACTGAGAAGTGGGAACATTGGGAGGTAACAGTCACAAGGGCTCTGTTCTCATGAATGGATTGATCCTTTTGTGGATTAATGGGTTAGTGGATTATGGAGGGAGGGGGTTAATTATTGTAAGAGTGGGTTGTTATAAAGCCACTTTGGCAATCTTTCCAAAGCTCCCTCACCATAGAATGTCCTGTGCTATTTCAGGATCCTACAGAGTTCTTACCAGTGAGAAAACCTTTACCAGATGCCAGTGTCATGCTCCTGAACCTCCCAGCCTCCAGAATCATGAACTAAATTAATGTCCCTTCTTCATAGATTACCCAGTCTGTGGCATTCAGTTGTAGCAACAAACCAGGACAATATGCTACTAAGTCCTGTTCTGTAACCTTCGTAGACATCATTGCAGGGGCAGCAGGAAGTCTGATCAGCTCTGTATATGTAGCCAGTCCTGAGCTGTTGGTGGTGGAGCTGAGGGGCAGACTATTAGAGTTGCCCAGATGCCTTTCATTTGTTCTTCTGTGAATTCCCTGCAGAGTCTGGGATTGTGGCTGAGGACTGAGGGCATTCGTTAGCTCAGTACCATCTAGACCTTCACAAAGGCAGCCAAGGCACTGTCCTTGCCCTCAGAGAGCTCTCAGTCTATTCAAGGAGTCTCATCTGGCTCTTATGTGTCCAGCTTTAAAAAAGCCAAGAGGTTAGTCTGAAAGACAGAGCCAGTGTGCTGGCAGAGTCTAGCGATGAAGGGAGTTAGGGGCTAGAGGACCAAGAACCACTTTTCAGAGGAAAGGAGCCTTCAGCTGAACTCTGCTCCATCCTACTCTTAGATGTCTGTATTAGGCCCTATGAAAGAAACCGCTGTGGCAACAAATTCTGGGGTGGGAAGCAGTAGGCTCCCTGTGGAGCATCCTTCTTAACGCTGCTATTAAACTCAGCTGAGCTTGCAGCAGAGCTGTAAGTGGACATTGAGCCCCTCAGTCTGCAGAACAAGATCCTGGGGATTGCTGGTGTAGATGCACTGTGGCAAGGGCTGCTGTCATGTTAGCTGTGCTGCAAGAAGTCAGACAGACCACTTTTGCACCAGGCTGAGGGCAAGGAGAGATCATCTCAATGTGCTAGCTTAAGGACAGCACTCAGCACACACCCATAAATGCTTTGTGGCCAGTAGGGCAAGGATATTTATCCTGTCCATTTCATGGAGGGAGAGGCTTAGATCACTGTGTGGCCAAGACTTCAGTGAGTACAGGGTAGATCAAGGACTCAGGGTTGGGAATCTGGCTGCTCACCATTGGTCCTGCATACTGTACTACCATTGCTGCACACAGGAACAAGGATCTTTGCATTAATCCTGCTCTTAATGCTAACCAGATGCTTAGCATGGCCCAGGCATGACTAAGAATGTCTCAGGAAAAGTGCCATTCACTTTCCCCAACTCTTGGAGACATAGGTACTCTTTTTATACTCTTTCTACAGCTGAGTGAACCAAGATACTGACAGATTAAGGAAATGGCAGGGACTGAAGTTCAATCGTAGGCTGCTAAATGCTTGTGCTCTGGGCCACATTGCTGAAAACTTGCACACAACGTGGCCTCTGGGCACTGGCTGATGGCTAGTGGAAGGAAGGCTCCGTGGAGCTGGTGTGGCCTGATAACCAAGTGTGTGTGTCACTGGCCTGGGTAAGTTGCTGCCTGTTGGTTGGTGCTCCAGCCTCCGTAGGCTTTCTTTGGGCATTCAAGGAAACGTCTGGGCCACTGAGGAAAAAGAGGCCTGCAAAGCCCACCTATTGCCATGAGTATCAGAGCTGCTTATGATGAGGAGCAGACTATTACAGTTGCCCAGATGCCTTTCATCTGTTCTTCTGTGAATTCCCTGCAGAGTTTGGGACTGTGACTGAGGACTGAGGGCATTCGTTAGCTCGGCACCATCTAGACCTTCACAAAGGCAGGAAAGCAGATCGCCTCCTTTGTGTTTATAGCAACTTGGACAACTTTTCTTGGCTACCAGGCCCAAAAAAGAATATCCTCAGAGTTAGCTTACTCACGGTGACTTGGTTAAAGACTGTTGCATTCTGCTGGCCTCTGCTCCGGCAGCTATGTCTGACATACCTTCCTTACCGAGCCTGGGTGCAGTGATCTGACTTCTATCCATATGACATCCACCATCCAGCCAGCGCAGTTCAACTGTACCACACCGGAACACTGCTTCCCTGCCCAGCTTATACTTGAGCATGTAGTGGCTGAAGACAGAGAGTCTGTTGGTCTCATCTCTGTGTCCCTCTTGTAGTGGTTTGTGCCACCTCCCCTCCAACACCTGCAGAATCTGCCATATTCCATCAGAAATGGCTGTTCACTAAGTCAGGCTGGCTTGCTTGCCTACTTACCTCCCTCCCTCCTTCCTTCTTTCCCTCCCTTCCTCCCTCCCTCCTTCTTTCCCTCCCTCCCTCCCTCCTTCTTTCCCTCCCTCCCTCCCTTTCTTCACCTCTCTTTCCCTCCCCTTCTTCCTCTCTCTTCCCTCCCCCGCACAGTACTAGGGATTCAACCAGAAACCTTCACACTGAACTACATCCCCAACCCTTTTTATTTTGAAGCAGTGTCACAATAAGTTCCCCAGGCAGGACTTCAACTTTTAATTTTTTTTTTCTCGGCATCAGGCATCGAACTTACAACCTCACACCCGCCAGGCAGGTGCTTAAGCCACTGAGCCAAACTCCCGGCCCTAGGACTTGAACTTTTGCTCTTCCTGCCTGAGTCTCCCAGAGTGCTGGGTTTATAGGTATGCACCTCTGTTTCCAGCTAAGCTAGGCACTCTTGAAGTGAAAGGGGGTGTCAGGATTACTGGGGACCTGTTTGAAAAAGCCCCGAGTCCTGAGGATCTTGCCTACAGATGACTCAGGAAAATGGAACTCAGTGAGGAGCCCCTGAGATCTTCTGACCCCAAATTTGACCTCACTTCTATTTCCCAGCAACTCTTCTGCAGCTGCAGCCCCAACAGAGCTGTCCTTGCAGCAGAGCTGACTGGACACTGTTTTATCTGTTTCTCAAAGTGTGTTCTGGGAAACACTCATGACTAACACCTGAGGAACTTGTGGTCCAGAGAAAAGACTGGATCTTAAAACAAGACTTGGTTGTTCGTGAGCAGTGCATGTTGGGCAGAAAGAAGATATGCTCATGAGTTTGGGTCCTAGAGAAACTTCTCTGTCTGTACTAGAGGGTAACCAAGAGGCCTCTCTGATTTGCCATGGGGAAGAAAGGCCTGTTGTTGATCAGGTAGAGAAAATAGGAAAGATAAAACCTTTTGATGCTCAGGTGAGGAAAATAGACCTTGCAGTCATAAGTTATTAAATTTCCAAAAGGCTGTTGGAAAAATGATAACACATTGCTACTTCGGAGGGGAGCAAAATATTCTTCCAGTATAACATTTATGAAACATCAAGAGATTATAGAGTATGTGTTGGTGTTGGGGCAGGTATTTGATTATTTGAGATTTGAGATGTTTCCAGGGGGCAAGAAGGAAGGCCTGTTGATCTGGTAGGGGCTAATTTCTTCTGCCTTGGAAACAGTTATGCTGCAGGGATGGAGCATCTCAGGATGATCTACACTG
The DNA here is from genome assembly GCA_004363535.1 of Dasyprocta punctata. Classification (NCBI taxonomy): domain Eukaryota; kingdom Metazoa; phylum Chordata; class Mammalia; order Rodentia; family Dasyproctidae; genus Dasyprocta; species Dasyprocta punctata. Next base: position 27,105 of record RJWM01021765.1, read on the forward strand.
TTAGCCAGTTTTCCAAGTGGATCCTTGGGCACACTCTGAAGTTGGGAAGCCCTTGTTTTTAACCCAGTGCATCTAAATCTTGGCTGCATATGAGAGTCACCAAGGGATATAAGTGAAACAAAACACAACAAAAGGCTGGCTGGACCACACCTCCACAGATTTTGATTCAGTTGGTCATGGGGGCCTCGGCATCAGTCACTGATTGTTTTGTTCCCTGGCCAACTTTAATGTGCAGCCAGAGTTGGGAAATAGGATAGAGCTGGGGCTTAGGGATAGTGTCTGTCTGTGTCCTCCATGGAGAGGAACATGGGCTGGTGTATCTACTGGGCATTTAATGACTACAGCCTGAGCTTCCTTTACCAGAAGGGGTGGCTCCCTTCTCTGTGCTTCCATCTGGGCACCACACTAGCACGCTGGCTTCATCTGTGTTCAGAGGATCTCACTAGAAGCTGGGAGAAGAGCCCCTGTTATGCTGCCTCTCTGATCTAGCTCTGGATAAGAAAGAGCTCTGTGAAGGAAAAAGGAGTGGCACCTGTAGCCAGAACCCACAGTCTTGAGAGTTCTGCCCATGGAGCACACGGTGGCCCAGGCTGGGGCTGGTGTAGAGGTTGCTGTAGAGCCCCAAACTGACTCTCAACATGAGCTTCTGCATGTGTGTTGTGAGCCAGAAGAGCCCTCCCTCTGCATGGGCACACACAGTGGGCACAGCTGCAGGTGCACAGGCTCGCCTGTGTTCTCACCATCAAGGCTCACGCCCCCTCAGCCCAGGATGCAAAGATGCTCTCCTGCAAGCATACTGCCTGTGTTCAGAGAGGATCAATTTATTCCTCATCTTTTATTAATCAAAGACACATGTAGTTGTTAAGTTGGGCTTCTGACTTCTAGTAGGTAAGATGCTTTTCCACCCTTAGTCTTCTAGAAATCTCACCCAAAGCCCAGAACTGGGTTTTTCCATCCATCAGCGTGGACCCTTTTGTAAAGAATTTGATGCTCCACAGAAATGCCCTGCCCAGGGCTCACTACCCTTCTTGCCTCTTTATCATTCTCAGTGTCTTTTTTGCAAGTCTTTTACCGTCCTTATGATTGAATGGTTTGCCTTTACTCTCGCTCTTGAGAAATGACAGAAAAATCCATTGGTTCATAGGATTGGAATAATTTTCTTTAGCTGCAGATACTGCCTTTTAAAAAGCTTTTGTGCGAAACACTATACAGACTAGAGTCCCTCTAGTAATGGGGAGAAAGTGTCCTCAGACTCCTCCTATCTTACCCAAGCCTCTTTTGCAGAGGGGGTACCTGTGGAATCTCTTGAAAATCACTGTTTTGGATACTCTTCAGTGGGAGATGGTCATCTCTTCTTCCACAGAGGAATCCCATCAAAATCCTGGGGAAGTTAGGTAATATGTTGTGTTAGTCTGCTTCCCATGATTGAAAGGCAACACCTGACATCCACAACTTAAAGGGGGAGAAGTTTCATTTAGCTCGGTGTTTGGGAGATTCAGTCCGTGGTCAGCTGGTTCTTGGGCAGGAATTGAATGGTGGAAGGGCATGGTGGAGCAATGCTACTTAGTTCATGACAACCAGGAGGCAGAGTAGGGAAACATCACCAGAGAACTGTCTAGGAACCATATATAGAACCCAAAGTCACACCTTCATGACCCACCCAGACACCCATGAACATAATTTACTAATCTACTAGGCATTTTTAATCCAATAAAGTTAACAAATTGGGAGTAACAGTTACAATCTGCACTTCAAAATAACATATTGCCAAATGGTCATTGTTTTTATTGGTTTTCCATTGGGATAGTTTATATGAAATTCCAAGCAATACAAAAGGAGGGTAAGGATTTTAGCATTTATAAGAAGGGCCCATTGGTTTATAAAATTTGCAAACCATTGGTCTAGATGAGTAGTTTTCAAAATGCAGTCATAGCCCATTAGTAGGTCATAAAGCAATTAACTGTGTTGTGACCAGCATTTTTCCTTAGTAGAATATTGCAGAATAAAATAGAATATCATAGGGTTAGTTACATGTTGTTAAGTCTAAAGATTGTTTTGTAAACTGTTGTTTTCCTTATGTGTGTTTGCATATGTGTATGTGATATAATGAATGCAATGCAAAAAGTGTGGTTCATACTGTAGGTTATGAGTAAAAAAGGGCTGAGGAGCAATGGTTCGGAGGATGATTCCTGGGGTTCTTTTAGGCTCTGAGTTTGGCTCACATGTGCATTCGAGAGACCTCCTAATCCACTGTGTAGAGCAAAGCAGTACTGAACGATACAGAAGAAAGCAGGACCCTTTGACAGTGTATAGCCTCCCCTAGAGAGAGCCTGGCATCCTACACACTTTGCAACAATTCCATTGGTCTGCCTGAGGCTCAACAGAAGGCAAGGAGATTAGAATGAAGCTGATCTTGCCCAATTCTGTGGTCACGAAGTAACTGTACTGTGTCTAGTACAAGGTGGATGAGGAGTGTGGGTGCACTATGTGGTTTACAGCCTCCCCTGATGCCCTCAGCAGCAGAGCAACTTGTCATCCTGAGGCTACCTCTGGTTGACAGAGGCTGCTTTCAAAACCCTGCCTATGCTGTGCTTTCCAGTCTCCTCCTCTGAGTTGCTTTAATTTCTGTGGCTACTGAGATGCCACAGCTATTGAGCTAGGAACCTCAGGGTCAGAGGGCAGCATGACACAGTCTGGGCAGCCTGGAGGAGCAGAAACCTGGTGTTTCCCTGTTGAGTGACCATTCCATAGATATGTGAGTCAACTTTCTATAACTACAACAAAACACCAGAGATAATCAGCTTACAATAGAGAAGGTTTATGCTGGCACACAGTTCTGGAGGTGCTAGTCATGATCAATTGGTTTTGTTGCTTTGGGCCTGTAGTGAAGCTGCACATCATGATAGGAGCGCATGATGGTAAAGCTGCTCACCTTGTGGCTAAGAAGAAAATGAGAGGAAGACGACAGGGCTGGGTCCCACATTCCCCTCAAAAGCACCCCCAGTGACCCCATAAAATCCCACTTCCTAAGGTCCCCAGCCCCCCCCAAAGTCACTACCCTGGGAACCAACCCCCTAATTCACATGTATCTGGGAACAATTGAAGATCCAAACTATAATGGTGAGATTCCTGTTTCCCAGGCCTGGGCTACATGTTGTGTCAGATCATCTTGGCAAGAAAGCTGTGACTCCCACACTACAACACTGGATTCCCATGGCATGAGTGTCCCTGATTCTCTTCTCCCACCCTGGCCTTATCAGGAATGGAGTTGAGGATCAGGGAGAGAACCTTCTTGGGTATCCCAAGGCTCCTTGCCTGGGGAGCCAGTGAGCTCTGGGTTCTCGTCACATCTTAGGGTGAATGAGCTGCCTCAGATTCTGGGTTCCTCTGTATGACAGATGCTTTGGGAAGGTAAGAAAGTGATTGTTACACCCCCAACAACTTCCCACATCTTTTGCTCATATTTCTAGTTCTCTAGCTCCCAGCCCAGCACCTAATCAATAGCAACAATAGCAGTAGCAGCAGCCAATGTATATATACGTATAGAATATGAAGGGCTCTATTATTAATTCCATTACTTCTCACAATAACCTCACAAAGAAACAGTTGTTATGATTATTTACCATTTTTTCATTAGGAAACTGAGATACAGAGAGATTGAGTCACTTGTGCCAGGTCATATAACTGGTGAGTAGTGAAGCCGCAATCCCCACTCAGGCAGTGTGGCGCAGGGATCTTCTATGATACTCGCAGGCCAGTCTACCTGTCTGCAGAGCTGGACCTCAGTGCTTCTCAGTTGAATAAATGAATTGTATTTATTCTCCAAATGAATGCTGTTTAATTTTTGCATGGCTGGGAGTGCCCAGAAAATGTAGGACAAGCCAAGATGTCTTCCTCCTTATGCCAAGGCCTACTTATGAGCTTCTTTCTGAGCCATCTACTAAGAGGAAAGAGCAGGAGACCTGGGTCCATCTCTTCATCCTGCAGAGATGTCCATGGTTGCATGAAAGAGTGCACATAAGAGTGCCCTTTCTGGTCAAATTCAAGGCACGGTGTGGAGAAATAACTTCAGGGCTGCAGAATCTGAGCAGACGACTCATCCTCAGATCTGATCTCATGGGAAGGCTGGCTTGCCCTCCTGTGATTTTTTTTCTGGGATTTTTGTGTAGTTTGAAAATCCATTTGTAGAGCAAAAACTCATGATTGTGGGAGAAAGTTCAGTGTGTGGATAATCCTGAGTCCCACTGAGGAAGCCTGGTCTGACCTTGTGCACGAGGTATCAGTATGGCTGCTTTTCAAAGCCCATGGCTGACAGAGATAGATAAGCATGGGACCCTATTCACTGAGTCCTGAACAGGCAGAGCTTCTTTGTCTAAAACCTTTGCTTGTTTTGTCTGGCTGCAGCCATGCCTGCCTCCTTCCCCTGCCTCAGGTGCCCAGGCAGCAGGACTGGGTTGGTAAATTAAGAATTTGCCAGATGGAAAGGACTTATTTCCCTCCTCTTTCAAAATCATAGGCATGACGAGTTTTGCACATATTTCGCCGGACACATGTCGAATTCATAATACAGTGTTGAGACATCATAAAGGTCTCACATCTTTCATGTGATAAATATTTTTACCGTCATGCTCGAGAAATGGATTTTGTTTGAAAATGGCCCATTTCCTTTGATGGCTTCTTTGACATGGATTCAAAGCCTTTTCTGATCCTGCTGGACCCTGGGGTTGGGAAGGCCTGTGTGTTAACTTTTTCCAAAGGACAAATCCACCTTTCCTTGCTGCAGTACAGCCAGGGGCACTGGGGCTAGGAGATTTATGATTAGGGACTGAAGCACAAAAATGTCCGGTGACTGACAACTGTGGGGAGGGATGGCACATCCCCTGCTCCAGGTTGCCTCACAGGGATACCCAGGGCTGTGGGAGCAGATCCTAAACTTGCTGGGTTCCAGCTCATATTTATCCCTCTTTGCTGTAAATTGCACTTCAACATTCAGATGTGTGCTATTTAACCAGAGTGAAGCCACATAATATTTCGTCTTCTTGCAAGTTTGTTTTTACAAGTGTTCTTCTCTGGTCTTTGAAATGGCACATTTTTAATGGTCTTGCTACACGCAGTGAGCAGCCACTTGGGACTAGAAGAATCTGTTCCCAGAATAAGTCTTTGCAGTCTTCTGCAAGTGTGTGTGTGTGTGTGTGTGTGTGTGCACGCCTGCATGTAAGGATATAGCCAGTGAGAACTGAGTGAGAAAAGGATGGGAACTCAGCTATCTTTGGGGAGCCTGAGTGAAATGTCCCAGGGTCTTGTGATTGACAGCCTCCTCTCCACCGCTGGAGAGCACCTCTTGCCTTCCCACCACCCTAGCACAAAGGTTGCAAGAGCTTCCCATTTGGAGTTCTAGACCCAGGCACCTGCACTGTTGAGGGCATTGGTGAGGGGCAAGAATGTTTCACTTTACGCAGGGCTCAGGCTCTGGGTTTTGACAGCCTCAGTAGCACTGGAAATTCTTGTTCACCCATTGAGCAGGTTACTTCTTTCCAAAGTCACTTTGTAGACAAAGTATAAAACACAAGGCTAGGAATGAGGGCATTCAGGGGCTTTGTAGGCACTGCAGTCAACTTCTGTTGTGACAAAGCATCTGACATGCACAATTTAAAGGAGAAAAGGTCTAATTTGACTCATGGTTTCAGAGTTTTCAGTCCATGGTTAGCTGGCTCCAAGGCAGAAACTACATGGTAGAAGGGCGTGGCAGAGGAAAGATGTTCACCTCACAGCAGCCAGGAAGCAGAGAGAAAGGAACAGAACCCAAGGAAAGTTGCACCTTTCAAAGGCATGCTCGCACTCACCTACTTCCTTCAATCAGGTCCTATCTCCTAATAAGCCCATTCAGCTAATAGATTATTAATCCATTGAAATTAGGGCCCACAGGATCTGGTCACTTCTCTAGGTCTCCTCTCTGAACAGTGGAGATCAGATCCTCATTACGTGAGTCTTTGGGGGACATTCCATTTTTAAACCGTAATAGTGGGCTTTCTTGGTCTTAGATTTGGGGCTTCCTAGCTGTATGGCTTTGGATAAGTCATTTTACTTCTCTGGGCCAGTTTGCATATAGATAAAGGAGTTCAGTTACAGGCCCATGGATTCCACTGGACATTCTGCTTCTAATTAGGACCCAGAATCAAGGATCTGGGCCACTGTATAATTGTGACGTTTTAGGACATGAAAGGATCTTAGAGACACCCCCCGCCCCCCGGTTTTAACGATATGATGACTGAGGCCTACAGAAAGGGAAGGACTTTTGGCCCAACCAACACCACGTAGAGAGTGAGATGAGAGCCAGTACCAGAGAGGAGGCCTGTGACTCCAACCTAGTGTTCCTCCCCATTCCCTTGGTTCTCAGCATGGTCAACCTGGATCCACAGCCTCAGCATCTACTCCTAAAGCACTAGAAATGCAAATCTTCAGGTTCCACACCAGATCTGCTGAACCAGAAACTCTGGGGGTGGAAATAGCAGCAGCCTATGTATGATATAACAAGCTCTCGGATGAGTCTGACACCTCTAGGTGCTTGAGAGCTGCTGCTGTACAGCAAGTCTCTGCCTTTTGAGACCAGAAGGAAGACACTGGGAATAGGCAGGAGAGCGAAAGGTAGAGTACTATTATGAGACCAAGTGTACAGATACTTTGCTGCTTAATTCAAACTGGAAGTTTCCCAAAGCAAGGACCTCTGGGGCAAATCCCAGCACAAGGGTCTGACCTTGGCCCAGCCTGCTGACTGCCTTACTACAGGGTGCTGCCTTTCTTCTCCCCGTGGAGTCCAGCTGGGTATCAGTGCACCTAGGTCAAGAGAATCGTGCCCGCACACATCAGCTAGGTTGGTCCAGCCGGTTTGCTCCCAGAAATTGATATGTGGAAACACTGTGTTTTATGTGTGAACAGTGAGGTATATATTTAGAAGTCCGGGTGCTCGGCTCCAGGCTGTCAGCTCTCAGGGGGGAAAATGATGGTATGTGCTTCAGAGTTCATTATATCTCCTAGGCAGAATTCTAGGTTTAAAGGGTTGTTTTAAAGTAGCGAGTAATGGCGCATATAAATCCTGGCTCCTAAGATACATGCATTTGTCACTCCCTAAAATGAGTTTTTCACATGTACTTTAAATGGTTGGCTTGAAGTATAAAAATTTGGACCTTTTAATAGCACCTTTCATTCTGCATAATTTCTAATCAAGTCCATTTCCATCCCTGTGAGTATGTGTGTGTTTGTGTGTGTGTGTGTGTGTGTGTGTGTGTGTGTACTGAACTGAGTTCTGGCTGCCCCTACCTGTCCCGGCTCTCAGCCATGAGCTCAGCCACACCAAGCCCCAAAACTCCTTTGCAGGGGAAGAAGAACCCCGCGGTGCTAGCCCAGCAGGAGCAGGTGTGTGTGATCTGTCTGCTATGAAAGACCATCAAGGAGTATCTGGAGTGAGCTCACAGAGCCTGGCATCTTTCTGTTCCTTGCTGCCAAATCAGCCCAGGCTAAAGTGACTGCTTCTACTGAGAAGCATTCCATCTCTTGTTTTCTGGTTCCTTGCTAGGATTGCCACCCTCCCCAAATCCTAGTCCACCTGGCTGGGCTGCCTTCCCAAATCCTGATTCCTCTGTCCCTGCCCT
>RJWM01021766.1:0-34730 GCA_004363535.1 Dasyprocta punctata
CACAGCCTGAGCATAAAGGAGACCTGAGTTTAGCCAAGGGTCAGGCAAGGGAATGGAAATTCCCACCATTTTCTCTGCCTTGATAGCCAGCATGGGAGAACAGAAAAGCCTCACATTTTTTACATCTCTAGGCTGTGAGAGCTTCTTCTCTCCAGGAGGCAGTAGGAATCTTCCCTGAGAGTCAGCTCAGGCCCAAGAGAACGGCGACCATGACACAGAAAAGCTAAAATCATGGATGGGGGAAACACCTGAGTGCCAGGCTCTGAGGAGACTGAACCCAGGCTGGGAAAGTCTCAGCAGATGGCACAACAGAATGAAACCAAGCCAGCACTGGATAGGGCCAGGAGAAGGAATACCAATGCAGAAAAGGACAAAAATTAAAAAACAAAGGGAGTTTAAACACAGCAGAAGGACGAGTTCAGGTGAGGGGTTCTGAGTCTGGGAGCGCCACTTCAGAGACGGCAGGAAGCAGGGCACCTACAGCTGTCCTCTCAGCACAGACCCTGTGAACTCAATCTCCTCTGCTCTTCTCTAAGTTACTCAGAGTAAACACAGCAGTGTGTGGTCACAGGCCCACCGTACCTCCAAGGGCACAATCTGGTAACTTATGACACTCTGGCCCACAGTCCAGATCGCCCATGGGATGCAAAGGAGAGATGTGATAGATGGCATGGGTTTTCTGGAGCCCTTATCACCAGGTACTGAGAGGCATGCGTTTGCAGGTATGGTCCAGTCTTACCACTGACAGACTTGCTGAAGACCTTATCTACAACCATGAAGGGATGGAGCTCAGCCACCACTCTGATCTAAATGGTTTCTCCACTTACGGAGAAGGGGAGGAGAACCCAGAACTGAAAAACAACTATTCACATTCATCATTTTATCAGAAGGCATCCAACAATAAAAGTCCGGGGAAATAACTGTTCCAGGATAAAAAACCCCCAGAAAGATATACTGGACCTGCTTTTTTTTTTCTTTCATGTGTGTCTTACTAGGTAAGCATATATGCATATTTGTTACTGCTTTGCTTCTACAGTGTCTTCCCTTGTTTTGTCACATTCTCTCACACCAAGAGTTGTTTCATAGGGGTTTCTAACTCTGTGTTTCTTCCAGTTGATTAATTGGATTCAATTTTTCTGTTTTTTCTCTCACCTTCCATTTATATTCCCTTACCTTCTCTTTTTCCTACCCTTCTATGCTCATATCCTCTCAAATCTCCCTTCTTCCCTTTTTCTGTTGTATATAAATATTATCATTAAAACTGGGTTTTTTGTTTTTGTTTTGTTTTGTTTTTTTGCTATGTCTTTTGCTTTTATTTCTTTGTTTTTCTTAGCCTGTCCTATATTATTATGTTGCTTTTCCTTTCCTTGGTTAGTAAAATAATAGAGAACTTCTTCAAAGACAAGTTTTTAATTATTTGTTGATATATGATTGGTTCTTGATGGTGATATCACTGGTAGCTATTTTTTTCTTGCAAAGTAGTGTTAAAGATTGAACCTAGTACATTGAATTGATTGAGTGCATGCTTTTATGGTGCGACACACCAACAGCCTAAAGAACATCACAGAGAGAGTCACTTATTAAAAGACCTCCACACAATACTGGCAGAGATACCCACCCCAAATAATCTATAAGCTTCAACACAAAAATACAAGCATAAAGATATATCAAGGCAAAAAGATGCATCCAAAAATTCATAACTCCCCAAAACCTAGAAACACAGATACTGAAGTGGATGAAACTCCATATAAAGAATTTTTAATTAAAAATGATCAAAATGATCAAAGAAGATACAAATACACAGCTGAATGAATTAGTCATTAAAATGATCAATGAGATCAAAGATTATACAAACAAACACATGACTAAATTAAAGAAGACAATGCAGGATATCAAACAGCACTTCAACAGAGATAGAGGTTCTGGAAAAGAACCAAATATAAATCCTAGAAATAAGCTACTCAATCAGTCAAATAAAAAAACTCATCTGAAAGTATCAGCACAGTGGGCTAGATGAATCAGAAGAAAGAATATCAGGACTTGAAGGCAAAGTATATGTACTAGAACATTTCAAACAATAATAAAGAATAATAAATAATGAAAATATTACTGAAGAACACTTGAACAACTCTAAAAGAACAAATTTAAGACTCACTGACCACAAGGTGGGTGAGAAAGTACCAGCTAACCACATGGAAAGCATATTGACTGAAATTATAGCAGAAATTTCCTCAAGTTTGGGGAAGAGATAAATACCCAAGTACTGTACTGGCAGCATTTAGATCATCAGTAGGTATTACCAGAAAAGAATCTCATGACATATCATAGTCAAACTGTCAAAAAATTCAGAAGAAAAAGAAAATTAAAAGCAGAGAAGATCGTTTATGGCAAACCCATCAGAGTAATAGCAGATATCTCAACAGAAATGCTAAAAAACAAGACAGCTTGGAATGGTGCATTTCAAATCCTGAGAGAAAATAGTTATCAACTCAGATCAGACAAAATTACCCTTCAAAATCAAAGGAGAAATAAAGACCTTCCAAGGTAAGTACAAACTAAAGAAATTCATGACTTCTAAACCAGCAGTACAGAAATTACTTATGGGACTCCTAAATAAAGAGAAAGAGAACAATCACAACCACAAAACCAAGGGAAAGAAAACAATCTCATTGGGATAATGTATAAAAGAATGAAAATTAGGAGTGGATCAAATGCTAGAAACACAAAACGTGACAGGAATCAATACATGATTTTCAACAGTAACACACACTGTAAATGGTTTTAATGATCCAAGTAAAAGACACAGACTAGCAGACTGGATCAAAAACAAACAAACAAAGGGAAAAAAAGACTCGTTTATGTGTTGCCTGCAAGAAACACACCTTGTATGCAAAGGTATACACAGACTAAAAGTGAAAGGATGTAAGACGATACTCCAAGCAGCTGAAGCCCAAAAGCAAGCAGGAATAACTCTCTAAATATCTGACAAAGTAGATTTCAAGCCAAAATTAGAAAAGACAAGTAAGGCCACTGTGCATTGGTAAAGTAAATAATTAAGCAAGAAAAGAAAATTATTATATACACTGAACATCAGTATACCCAATTTGTAACGGTCAAGTTTCATAAAACAAACATGATGACATAAAGGATTTGATAAACCTCATACAATCATAACAATGACTTCAATACCTTATTCTCACAAATAGGTCAACCAAACCAAAAAAGAAAATCAACAAAGAAACATCAGAGTTAAACTATGCTATACATCAAAGGGACTTAACAAACATTTACAGAGTATTCCATCCAAAAGCAGACCAATTCACATCCTTTTCAGTAGAGCACAGAACTTTCTTTAAAACAGAACATAATTTATGCCATGAAGCAATTACTAACAAACAGAAAAAAATTGAAAAGATCTCATGCATCCTGTCAAATTACAATGGGATGTAGTAAGTAAAAATCAACAGCAAAAGAAACCACAGAAACTAAATAATGGAAATTGAACAATCAGTGAATCAATGAAGATATCAAGAGAGAAATATAAAAATTTCTAGAAGGAAATGGTAATAGAAATATAACATACAAAAACCTGTGGGACCACAGTGAAAGAAATTCTGAGGCAAATGTACAGCTATGGTTGCCTACATTAGAAAAAGTGCAATCCCAAACAACCTAATGGTGAATCTCAAGGTCCTAAAAAACTAAACAGAAACCAAACTCAAGTCCAGTTGAAGGAAAGAAATAATGTAGATCAGACTGGAAGTTAATGAAATAGAGAGTAAAATATAATACAAAAAATGAATCAGAGTTGGTTCTTTAAAAAGATAAATAAGAATGAGAAACTCTTAGCCACACTTACCAAAAGAGAGAGTAAGAAGATCCAAATTAATAATATTAGAGACAAAAAGACAAACTTACAATCAACACCAGTGACATCCAGAAGATTATTAGATACTATTTTGAAAACTTATATTCCAATAAATTGGAGAGTCTAGAAGAAATGTATAAATTTCTAGACACATATAACCTACAAAAATTGAACCAAGATATAAAAAATCTAAACACATCAATGACAAGCAAAGAGACTGAAATACTAATAAAAATTAAGAAAATTCCAGGCCTAGCAGATTTACCGCTGAATTTCTGGAGAGAAGAGAGAGAAGGGAGGTGGGAAGAGAGAGAAAAAAAGAAACTACTGCAGACAAATATCCTTGATAAGCACAGAAGCAAAACTCTTCAATGATATTCTTGCAAACAGGATTCAACAAAATATTAAAAGATCATATAGCATGACCTTACCTTCATCCCAGGGATATATAGACACCTCAACTTACATAAATCAGTGAATACAGTATACCACATAAATAGAAACAAGGATTAAAACCACATAATTATCTCAATAGATGCAGAAAAGGCTTTCAACAAAATTAAGTATCCCTTCATGATTAAAAAAAAACTGCAGAAAATAGGTATAAAGGCATATTTACTCAGACTGATAAAAGCCACAGCCAACATCATGCTAAATGGGGAAAATCTAAATGGATTTTCTCTAAAATAAAAAATGATACAAAGCTGTCCATTCTCACCACTCCTGTTCAATATAGTACTTGAAATTTTAGCTAAAGGAATTACTCAAGAACTAAAAAGGATACAAATAGGAAAGGAAGGAATCAAATTTCCCTATTTGTAGATAATATGATCCTTTACATAGAAAATAAAAAACAAACTCCACCAGAAGACTCTTAGATCTGATATGTAAATTCAGAAAAGTGGCAGGATACACAATCAACAACAAAATTTAATAGACCATTCCATTCACAATAGCACAAAAAATAAAATACTTGGGAATTAACCTGTCCAAGAAGGTAAAAAGACTTTTATAATGAAAATTACAGAACGCTGAAGAAAGAAATTGAAGAAGACATTAGAAAATGGAAAGACTTCCTTAGTTCATGAATGGGCAGAACAAAGGTTGTTAAAATGGCCATAATGAACCTATAAAGAAAACTGTTTACACGTTCAGTGTGATCCTTGTTAAAATACCAACAATATTCTTCACAGAACTAGGAAAAACAATGCTAAAATTCACAAGAAAGCAGAAAAGACCCAGAATAAAAGTAGTCCTGAGCAAAAAGAGCAATGCTAGAAACAATACAATGTCTAATCTCAAATTATATTACAGAACCACAGTAATAAAAACAGCAAGGTACTGGCACAAAAATAGACATACAGACCATTGGAATACAGCAAAAAACACAGGAACATGTACTTACAAACATCTGAGTTTTGACAAGGGGACCAAAACCATGTTGGAGAAGACAACAGCCTCTCTAACAAACGGTGCTAGGAAAATTGGATATCCATATGCACAAGACTGAAACTAGGTCCCTATTTCTCACTGTGTTCTAGAATCAACTCAAAATTGATCAAAATCATAGATAAAAGACCATAAACTTTGAAACCATTAAAAAAAATAGGGCACAGATTTGAAGTAATAGGCAGAGGCAAAGATTTCCTGAGTAAGACTCTTTTTTAAAAAATATTATTTCAAAGAGAATAAAATCAAACAAAATCAAATAGAATAAAGCCAATCAAAGCAATACAGTGAAAGTGATACAGAACTTTAAAATAGGATAATAGGAAATCAACAATGGCTACCATAATGCCTCTTGTTCTCTTCAATATTGCTGCCCATACCATCAGACATAACAAAATCAAACAAAACAGAACAGAATAAAACCAATCAAAACAGAACATTGAATAAAACAAAACAATAAAATGGAACAAATCAAAACAAAACAGTGAGAACAATAATGGATTTCAAAAACAAGATACAAGGAAATCCCCCATATTTGCTATACTGCTTTTTGTCATCCTTTCAATAGAGGCTCAGACTACTAGCTCTAGGCCTAAAGAATCAATCAAACAATACAAGCATTAAGTTGTCTTTGTACCTTAGTTGCTAACAACTCAGCCTCTGTTCCTCTCGATCAGCTGGTTACCTACAGAACCAGGTGGTGGGGGGTTCTTTTCTTCCAGCCTGTGCACCGGTTGGCTCATAAGAAGGGTGAATTGGCTTCTTGTTTCTCCTTCTGGGACCCGCATAGCTTCCACCAGCTCACAGGAAGCCTGAGTAGGACTCCAAGGGCCCAAAAAATAATAACAAGAACCAACAAATGGGATTGCATAAAATTAAAAAGCTTTGGAACAGCAAAGGCATGAATCAACAGAGGAAAGAGACAACCTACACAATGGGGAAAAAAAAGCTTTACTAGCTATTCTCTGGCAGATAATTACATCTTACAATGTAACAACTCCCCAAAGCTCAATACTAGTGAAACAAAGAGCCCAACAATAAATGGATAAATGAATTGAACAGAGAATTCTCAAAAGAAGAACTATAAATAGTCAACAAGTACATAAAACATATTCAGTATCTTTAATAATTAGAGAAATACAACTCCAAGCTACACCGAGATTCCATCTCACTCCAATCAGAATAGCTATCACTGTTATGGTTTCTAGCTAGACGCCCTCCTAAAGCCAGCTGTGCTCACAGGCAGGCTTTTGAAAGGTGACTGAATTATGGGGCAGTGCAGCTGGCTTGGTCTTAGGAGGTAGGGTCCTGTCAGAAGAGGCTCGTCACTGGGGGCCTCTTCCTGCTTTCTCTCTCTGCCGCCTAGATGCCATGAGACAAGCAGCTTCTCCTGTGGTATGCCCTTCTGCCAGGCCATCCTGCCTTGGAGCCAGCCACATCTAAAATACAAGCCAAAATAAAACTCTTTTCCTTTACATTTCAGGTGTTGGGTCCCAGCAATGAGGAAAATCATTATCATCAAGAATACAAAAAAATAGGGAGAGGAAGGGGAAGTAAAAAGGATGGAGATGTGACATGTACATGTACCAACTTTCCACAGTGAATGCATTCATCGTGTATCACAAACATGTACTAATAAAAAAAGAAAAAGATGCAAAAAAACAGTGAGTGAAGGTAAGGATATGAAGGGAAAAGGAAGCCTGCTACACCGTTGGTAGGAATGTAACTATAACCACTATTGGAAATCAGTATATTCTTTAAAAACTAAAAATAGATATGCCATTTGATCCAACTGTACCCTTCCTTGATATATTCCCAAAAGAATTCAAGATAGTATATGTGAATGATACCATGGATACCCATGTTTGTAGTGACACTATTCACAATAGCTAATGTGTGGAAATAGCCTAGATACCCATCAACAGATGAGTAGGTAAACAAAATGTGATATGTATATAAAATGGTGTATTATTCATCCATAAGGAATAATGAAATCAGCCTGGCATGATGGCACACACTCATAATCCCTGCACTCTGGAGGCTGAGGTAGGAGGACTGCTGCATGTCTGAGGCCAGTCTATGCTACACACCCTGAACTACATAGTGAGACCCTATCTCAAAAAACAAAGCAAGAAAGAAAAGAACTATGAAATCATTGCAGGAGAATGGATGAAACCAGAGACCATTATATTAGGTTAAATAAGCCAGTCTCAGAAAGTTAATATTTTTTCTCTTATGTGAGCAATTAATTAAAGGAGAAATGAGGAAACTAAAAGGTAGACTTTGAGAGACAGGGAAAAGGAACAGGGAGAAGAAAGAGGAAAAAGAAAGGGGGATAACAGGAATGAAACTAATCAGAGTGCACGATATGCATGTATCATATACCAAAATGAATCTCATTATTCTGTATTACTAACGTGCACCAATAAAAAATAAAAGGGAAAAATGAAAGTTATTCAGAAATTTAAATTTTCAATCAAAAGGAAAAAAAAGCATGTCTTCCTAGACTGACCATGGAATTCCAACAGGAATATTACCATTTCCCCAGAAAAAAAGACCTAACTGGAAAATAATTAGCCTTGAAAACTGAGATAAAAAATGCCAGCCCCATGCAATTTGCCTTACCTGCCTCAGAGTAGCCACCAAGCAACAGAATAGCAAGGTGTAAGCTTCTGTGTGACACCAGCCAGCACTTATTTTCCAGGCAGGCCTTATGTTCCGGCAAACAGGGAGTAAATCTTGGGACCTACGCAGAGCTCTTAGCACAGCTGTTTTGCATTCTAACTCAAAACAATTACTTTGGACTCAGAGGGACCTAGGCTTAGAAGGGTGGTGATAATGATGTCTGCCACTTTTCTTGTTTTTCATACCATGGCTAACAGGACAATCTGTATCATACCAAAGGCTGATGTGTCTCATATTCTAACAGTAGGAGCCTCTAGGTTACTACATTTTCAGATTTACCAGAATCAGTGTCTGCAATGATAGCCTCATGCCCCAGAGAATTCTGAAGCATCTGATCCTGTTTAGCATTTCCTGCAGGATAAATTGATGCAGTCTTAACATTGTGAATTGGCCGTTCATTCTGGTACCAAATTAAAAAGAACCCCATTCCTTGATCACGATTCTATGAAGAAGATATAATCCCAGATGGCTCAAATTTTCATCCTTGGTGGGTACCATTTTACCAGACTTGTTTCTTTGTTTTCAACTGATTTGTCTACTAGATGACTTTGAAGAAGATTGAATCTTAATTACTTTTCTCACTGCTGGAACAAAATACCCAGTACCCACATATTAAAGGAAGAAAGGCTTATTTTGACTCAGTTTGTAGAGGTTTCAGTTCATAGTCAGCTGGCTCCAGGGAAGGCCAGCATGGCTGAAGGGCCTGGCAGAGGAGAGACAGTTCATGGCAGGGCAAGCAGGAAAAAAGCAGACTTCTTTGTACTTTTCCTTTTATCCTACACAGGCTATAAGCCTATGGATTGGTGCCACCCATGCCCAGATGGGGCTTCCCTCTTCAGTAATTCCATTACCCACGACTACGCTAAACCTATCTGTGAACCAATCCAGTCATCACACACCCATAACTCAGCCACTTCCCCAAAGCTCCATCTATGAGCACACAAGGATGTGGGGGGACATCTATGCTCCATCTAACCCATAACAGGTGAGGAGCTAAGATGAGTACATAGAATACTACAGTTTTAATTTGGGTTACTGCTACTGCTTCAAATGGTCTATTTCTAAAATATAGCCTAGACCTCCTGATTAGATATCAGTGATCAATCCATTCCTTCTTAATAGCAGTCAATGGAAATGGGTTTTACCAAGAAATTTCAATCTTTTCCTTTTTCCACAGCAACTTTTAGCATATTTTCTAACATTTAACAAGCAAGATATAATGAGTAAGTAGGGGTTTATTGCCACTTGCAAATCTGCCCCCCCAAAAGAAGTACTGGCCCACATGATAAAGGGACCATCTTACATAATACAACTGAGCTGGATCTGTTATCCGCTCTTATGTCCTCATATTAGTCAATGTCCTATGCACAAGAAATGCTCTGTATTAGTGGTTGAGTAACAAAAATAGCAGATTATAAGACAAAAGAAGCAAAAACTAAAGTAGTAACCCTCATGTTGAACAAAGCAGAGGCAGGACTTCTCTTGCAGCTGCTAGAAGTCCTATGTGGATGAGTGCTGGGTCAGAATACCATACATAACTGTTTCCACCTTTTTTCACCCATACCCTGCTATTGGTTTAGCATCTTTTCAGTACCTCAGTGATTCACATGACTGCTTTGCATGTCTTTTTTTCAGACTCCACTGTAAAGTTTTTCAGCTCACACATCACATGAGGAGTCTAATAAATTCATTGTTTTCTTTAGTCTGATGATCTTAGCCAGAAGCAATTAGAGAGTTCTTTGAGTATTTGGTTTATTTCAAAAATGTGTGGGCATGCTTTGGGTTTTGAAAATCCCCATGTCAACTCTTAGGAGGAATCCTTCAGTCCACTCAGAGGCTTACCTGCAAATGGTTGCCTCTTCTCTCATACTTTTGGCTAGAAGAACTGTAACCCAGCCCACAATTGTGTCAAGTACACGGCCAGGGTTTTTGAAGGACCACGCACAGTAGATAGCACTGTTGTACTTCTCTTCATCCTTCATTGCAATCTGCTGTAGTGGTCACTGGCTTTCATATTTTCCAAGCCTTTGGCTTTGTGTTTCCTCTTGCGAAATCACCTATGTATGTAACTGATCAGCAAAGAAATATCCTTGCTTAAAATCCTTATAGACATTGGTGGCTGAGCATTACCCTTGCAGAGTCAACTGGTGATAAACTGAAAGCTAAAGCCTTTAACTCCCTAATGAAATTAAATAACACGCTTTCTTCCATAGCCTACAATTCTACTTCCAAGGAAAAAGCACACCTCCACCCAGAAATGACATCTATCATCATCCTTTTAGATATAGAGAGATAATGAAAGCTATCATGAGAAAACAAAGTGCCAGCAGCACAAGAACTTGCCTGGCAAGCATGAGATCCTGAGTTCAATCCCTGGCACCAAAAAAAGAAAAAGAAAGAGAAAACAAACTAAACTGAAAATACCCTCCCCTGTGAAGTTGCACAAGCCACCCCAGAGCAAGGCTGTGTCTTCCCCATGTCTGAAGGCCATGTGCTCAGACATCCCAAATCTCAGAACTGGCAGCACCTCCAGAGTAAGATGGCAGAAGGCAGACCCAGGGCTTAACTCACGGAGTCATTTTGTCATTGAGACCATCTTACCTAGGTTACAACCAGTCTACCAGGATCCCTATTTCCAATGCTGACATCATTTCTTGCCAGAGCAGAAAAAAAAATGCTTTCTCAATATTGACTTTCTCAGTCACTGCCAAGACCAGTCAGCTGGCCATGAACCACATTTGTCATGGGTGTCTTACACAGATCATGAAGCCTACTGCTTGCCAGGAAGCATTGCTAATCAATACCAAAGCCACAGTGACTGTCTTCAGCTAAGGGCCCAGCCACTGAGCTAGGAACACAGGGGGCCAATTTCTAGGTTTCAATATCAACCTCCCAGTGGCATTCTTAACGACCCCTCAACTCTCTGATGAGTCCTGATCCTTTACTGCAGGGCTTCTGATCTAGTTCAGCTCCATGGAGCTAATAATAATAATAATCGCCAACATTCACTTAACAGTTACTATATGCCAGGCACTATTCTAAGTTATTTCATACCTATCATTACCACTAGTAATGCCATACAATAATTAACACTTACTTGTATGGCACATACTACTTTTCAGGGACTATTTGAACAATTTTCCAAACTGAGTCCTAACAGCAACCCTAGGAGAAAGGTACCATTATTGTTTTGAGGAGGAGGAAACTCAGCATAGAGCAGTTATATAATGTATCTAACCACACACCTCCTAAGTAGAGCAGCTGAACTCCAAATACAGGCTGCCTAGACATAGCCCCTGCTGTATACATATGCTTCCAGGGAAAAGCAACCCCAGAACAGTCAGTCACAACTTCCTCTCCAGAGGGGCCTCAGAGGAGCTTCTGAGACCCAGGTCACCTTCCCAGACAATGTGATTATTGCCTTATGTCTTGAAAGACTAGGAGAGATAATCCATGGGAGAAAGGAAAGGAAAGGCTTTCCTAACACAATATATGAGTCACTTTGCCTTTGAGGCACAAAATTCATAACACCCACAATTTAAAGGAGGAGAGGCTCACAGCTTTAGTGGGTTCAGTCTATATTTGGCTGGCTTAAAGCAGAAATGACATAAGCATCCATTCAACAAATATTTACTCGGCATCTATTATTCTCCAGGCAGCATTCTTGGCACTAAGCGTTAACAGCTATGCACCAAAAGAAATGTGAGCTCTCCTCCACAAGAGTCACTCCACTTCTGGGAGTTCTCCTACATCTTTATCCTTTGGGATACTGGCAGTAAATCCATTTGCTTTGAGTTCAACAGACTGTATCTCTTTGCCTTCAAACTTGCTGAAGCTGAGCACAATAATGTAGACAGAACTCCTATAAAAACTTTTTTTTTTTTTTGACAAGAATGCACACCTTTATTTCCAGGAGCCAACCCCTGGGGAGAGCCAGCACTGTCCTGGTCACAGGCAGAATGAATCAATCAGAGCTTCTCCAGGTAGGACCAGGGCCAAAGCTACGCTGCCCATTCCATTCCAATGTCCAGCAGTCATCCTCCCCCTCCAGGATGACCAACAGAACATCCCCCGCAGAGATATCCAGCTCCTCAGAACTCTGTGCTGCATAGTCATACAGCGCCCAGTATTCTTGGGCAGGGCAGTTCTGGGCAGGTGCCTCCTGCACAGGGGTGGCGATGTCCGCATAGACGCACTCCTTTCACTCAGGCGTTGGTGTCAGGGTCTCAGCAGGAGCTTGAAAGGGTATGATCTTTGGTCTTCTATGCAGCAGCCAAGAGCACCTCTTTATCATGCCACAGGATGGCTGCACAGCAGGGCTGCCAGCCAACAAGGTGACCTCCCGGTCATAGTAGTTCTGATAGGGCACTGGGGCTGGGGGCTCGCTGCCTGTGCCCTTGGCCTGGATGAAGCTGTTGAGGTCAGCATCCACATTGCAGCCTTCCAGTGTCAGCCGTACCTCCTTACAGAGCTCGTCGTCCTCGATGCACTGCATGGAGAGCTGGTTGCAGTGCACCCATAGGGCATGGCGCAGGATGATCAGCTGGTGGAACTCCTGCAGCTGAAAGACCTCACAAGTGGTCAGGTGATCCTGCTCCCACTCGACCCAAACTTTCTCCAGCTGCTCAATGAACGCCCTCTCTGCCTCGGTGGCTGCATCCTTACATTGCTTGGCCTTGTTCCGGCTCTCTTCCCCTTGCTTCTGGCTGGCACTGCTCCACTGGCACTGATGCGCTCACAGGCCTGCTCAGCAGCGTCTGTGTCCCAGAACTTCTGCTCATATGTTCTCTTGGACTCCATGGCCTTCTTTTACAGTGGCAGCTTGCTCTTCCGGATGCAGTCCATGATGGCCTCAGACTTGCGCCTCTGCTCCTTCTCCCGCTCTCGGAACTCCTTACGCAGGGTCAGGGCCAGCTGGAGGTGCGCGCTGCCCATGTTCTCCATCTGCTGCTTCAAGGAGTCAAAGGAGGCCCATAAAGTGTTGATCTCTCTCTGCCTGCCTGCCTTCCGTGCGATCTGCACCAGCTCCTTTCCGCACCGCTCCTCCGCCTGGGCCCTCTGCCGCAGCAGCTCCTCCACATCCTTGCACATCTTTCTGGCATCCATCAGCCACTGCAGCAGCACCTCATGGCCTGTGTGTGCCATGAAATCCCTGCACGCCAGCCAGCACAGTCCTCTGTACCCGCTGCTCTCCTCCACCAAGGAATGGTTCCAACCACTGCTCTCCTCCACCAACGAATGGCTCTGCAGAGGCCCTGGGGTCGCCAGCCTCTGCCAACACTACGACCATGTGCTGTTGGGCTCCAACAGCTCCCCTCACACAATGAGTCCGGCTCCAGGTGAAGGCACTGCCAGCTACCGCCTTCTTCATAGTTGAATTTTTAGTAGATGTCTATAGAGTCTTCCACCCCACATCATCAGAATACACGTTCTTTTCAGCTGCACATAGGACATTCTCCAAAATAGACCATATACTGTATCATAGAACATGCTTAAGTAAATGTAAAGGAATTGAAATTATCCCATGCATACTATCAGACCACAGTGCAATGAAATTAGAAATCCATGCCAAAGGAAACCACAAGAACTTCTTTAACACACGGAAATTAAATAGCACCCTGCTGAACAGTCAATGGGTCACAGATGAAATTAAAGAAGAAATTAAGACAGTTTTTACAGTTGAACAACAATGGCAATACAACATACCGGAACTTGTGGGACACAATGAAAGCAGTCTTAAGAGGGAAATTTATAGCAGTAAACGCCCATATCAGGAAAACAGAACAAGCTCATATAAACAACTTAATGTTGAATCTCAAACTTCTAGAAAAAGAAGAGCAGACTAAACCAAAAGCTCGTACAAGGGAGGAAATTATAAGGATCAGAGCAGAAATCAACACACTGGATACCAAAAAAAAATACAAAAAATCAATGAATCGAAGTGTTGGTTCTTTGAAAGATTAAATAAAATTGATAAACCCTTAGTCAACCTTATCAAAAAAAGGAAAGAAAGAACTCAAATCCATGCAATTAGGAATGAAAAGGGTGAAATCACAACAGAGCCAGTCGAAATCCAGAAAATTATCTATACCTACTTTTAAAACTTGTATTCTAATAAGATAGAAAATATAGAAGAAATGGACAGATTCTTAGATACATACGAATTACCAAAGCTGAATCAAAATGATATAAAAATCCTAAACAACCCAATATCAATAAATGAAATTAAAGATGTAATTTAAAAATTATCTACAAAGAAGAGCCCTGGCTCTGATGGATTCACTGCTGAATTCTACAAGAAATTTAGTGAAGATCTAACACCACTACTTCTCAAACTCTTTAATGAAACTGAAAGGGAAGCAATACTCCCAAATTCATTTTTGGAGGCAAGCATTACTCTAATCCCAAAACCAGAGAAGGATCCAACTAAGAAAGAGAATTACGGGCCAATCTCCCTAATGAACACTGATGCAAAAATTCTTAATAAGATACTGGCAAATAGACTGCAGCAAATCATCAAAAAGATTGTTCACCATGATCAAGTGGGATTCATCCCAGGTGCACGCCTTTAATCCCAGCACTCGGGAGGCTGAGGTAGGAGGAGCATTGTGAGTTTCAGGCCGGCTTGGGCTACAATGCGAGCGCAAGGCCAGCCTGAGCTACACAGTGCGACCCTGCCTCAAAAAACCAAGGCCGGGAGTTTGGCTCAGCCGCTTACGCGCCTGCCTGACTGGCACGAGGTTGTGAGTTCAATTCCCAGTGCCAGAAAAAAAAAAAAAAGTGGGATTCATTCCAGGCATGCAGGGATGGTTCAACGTCTGTAAATCCATAAATATAATACAGCATATTAACAGAGCCAAGGATAAAAGTCATGTGATTATTTCAATAGATGCAGAAAAAGCTTTTGATAAAGTCCAGCACCCATTCATGATTAAAAACTCTACAGAAAATTGGAATAGATGGTCTTTATCTCAATTTGATAAAAGCTATCTATGACAAACCGATAGCTAACATCATACTAAATGGACAAAACCTGAAAGCTTTCACTCTAAAATCAGGAACAAGACAAGGATGTCCACTCTCTCCACTCTCATTCAACATAGTTCTGGAAACTTTAGCTAGAGCAATTAGACAAGAAAAAGAAATAAAAGGAATAAAGATAGGAAAGGAAGAAGTTAAACTAGCATTATTTGCAGATGACATGATACTCTACCTAGAACATCCCAAAAACTCCAAGAGACTTCTAGATTTAATAAGCAGATTTAGCAACGTAGCTGGTTACAAAGTCGATACTCAAAAATCAATAGCATTTTTGTACATGAATAACAATCTCACTGAGAGAGAAATTAGGGAAAAAATACCTTTTACAATAGCATCCAAAAACAATGAAATATTCAGGAATCAACCTAAAGAAAGATGTAAAAGACCTCTATACTGAAAACTATGGTACTTTGAAAAATGAGCTTGAAGAGGATATTAGAAGATGGAGAAACATCCCATGCTCTTGGGTAGGAAGAATCAATATAGGCAAAATGGCCATACTTGCAAAACTGTTACACAGATTCAATGTAACCCCAATCAAAATACCAATAACATATCTTAGAGAATTAGAGAAAACAATCCTAAAATTCATTTGGAACAAGAGACCTAGAATAGCAAGGGCGATCCTGGGCAACATAGACAAGACAGGAGACATCACAATTCCTGACCTGAAATTATACTATAAAGCTACTGTGTAGTACTGGCAAAAAAAAAAAAAACAGACCTGAGGATCAGTGGAATAGATTAGAAGATCTAGAAACAACTGCAGACACAGTAAGCTATCTTATCTTTGACAAAGGTGCCAAACACATTCACTGGAAGAAAGATAGCTTTTTTAATAAATGGTGTTGGAAAAACTGGCTTTCTACATGCCGAAGATTAAGATTAGACCCACATCTTTCACCATGTACTAAGTTAAAATCTAAATGGATTAAAGATCTCAACATTAAAACAGAAACATTAAATCTGCTGGAAGATAGATAGGTGAAACTCTTGAAGACACTGGTGTAGGCAAAGACTTTATGGAAAAAAAGCCAGACTGCACAGGAATTATTGCAAAGAATCAACAAATGGAATCTCATCCTACTGAAAAGCTTTTGCACAGCAAGAGAAACCACCAACCGTGTGAAGAGACTACCCACAACGTGGGAGAAAATGTTTGCCAGCTGTCCCTCAGATAAAGAATTACTATCAAGAACGTATAAAGAACTTAAAAAAAAATCAGTCCTCCAAGATTTAAAGACCCAATCCAAAAATGGGCATCTGAGATGAACACACACTTCTCAGAACAAGAAGTACAAACAGCAAATAAATATGTGAAAAAATGTTCAATAGCACTGGCCATTCAAGAGATGCAAATGAAAGTAACAGTCAGATTCCACATCACCCCAGAAAGAGTGGCTAGTATTATGAAGTCAACCAATAACAAATGCTGGAGGGGTTGTGGGCATAAAGGAACCCTTCTCCACTATTGATGGGAATGAAGGCTGGTGCAACCACTGTAGAAGTCAGTGTGGAGATTCCTCAAAAGGCTAGGATTGGAGGTCCCAGTTGACCCAGCTATTCCCTTTCTGGGTATCTTTCCGAAAGAACTAAAAACATCTCACCACAGTGATATATGTGCACCTATGTTTATAGCTGCCCAGTTCATAATAGCTAGATCTTGGAAACAACCTAAATGCCCCTCGACTGAGGAATGGATAAAAAAGATGTGGTATTTCTACATAATGGAATACTACTCAGCTATCCAGAACAATAAACTAGACATTTTCACCCTTAAATGGATGAGTACTGAAAATACACTTCTCAGTGAACTAAATGAGTCACACATATGTGACTATCACATTGTTTCACTGGGGTGATGAACTGAAACAAACCTATGTGTATAAAAAATTAGTTGGGACAGTCAGAGAGAAAGAATTTTGAGTGAAATGTAGTTATCTCAGGGTCATCTTCAGATTTTATTTTTAATGCAAAATGTTTATTTGAAAACAACAGAGTAATCATAACAAAAAAGATAGTCATATAGCAGGTTTCTCTTGATACACTGAGGCAAAAGCTTTGTGTTAATAATTTGTTGGATAATGTTTCATGTCTATATTTTTATCTTAAATAATTTCTGGGAATATAGTAATATGCAATGTGCTGATGATTGTTACTGTCTTATTGGCTGGTTGTGAAATTGTTTTTTTATTTTTCTTACTTTCCTTTTAAAATTAAAAAAAAAAAGTGCCAAGAACAGCTTCTGGCAGATTATAAACACAATAATTTCCAACTGCTGATCAATCTCCATGAAATTAATAAATGTATAAAACACATAAAAAAAAAACTACGACAACACAAGTGGTAAAATTAGGATAAACGAGAATCTTCTCAGGCACTGCAGGGGCATAGCAAGATACTATCCTAAGTATTCGCCTTTTCAATTTGAATCTCTGGATCCCTGAATTTGCAAATCTGTTGAAACTGAAGGCTTTCTCAGCTTAGTTTCCTGAACCTTCTCCAGTTGTGTCATCTCCCACTTGCTTCTCCCCACTCTGTGCTAGCTTCATACACTTCTCATCACTCCCAGGAGGCGGCAAGCTCCTAGAGAGCCAGGCCTGTGTTCAGTTCGCATTGTCACAGTGTCCCTCTTCCAGGAACCCAGCCCCATGCCTGGTGTAGAGTAGGCGAACAACGAGATTATCGGTGACTGTTCAAAGAGCCACCAGAACCCAGGGAGGGATCAGCTCCTAGAGGGCAGGGCTCATGGGTGCCCTCTTCTCTATCTTGCTCACTCTGTTTTCCTTTGAAGCCCACCAGTGTGTTTTATAAGTAAATAGAAAATGCTAACCTTAGCATATTCAAGAGAGCATTTTAGCATGCAGCAATTAGGTTATCTCTTGGTTATTTATTTCTTTGGCTTGTTATTAGCTCTGCGCAGAATATTATTCTAATTATGTCAGCCCAATCAGCAGTATTGCATATCCAGGCTCATTTCCATTAGTTTGAGCTTTGTCTTTCACACTGTGATACTAATCCAATGAGACATCAAACATTTAAATCGACCCCGCACGCCGAGGTCAGGCAGTTCTGCCCTTCCACTCTATTAGCACTCGGGTGTAATTGTGTCTGTCATCCCCACATGACAAATAGTATCAGGGCGACCATCAGAGCACAAATGAGCAATGTGCTAATATATTATTTTGTTCTATAATATCAATATGTGTTTATTCAGTGCTCATGTTAGCCAGCTTGAAACAGTCCCTTTAATACAGTCGTCTAAACTGGTCCACTTCCACCAGAGCACTGCTTTGGAACATTTTACACACTTTCAGTGGAAAGAAAAATAAACATGGTTGCCAAAAGAGGGAATCATGAAATTTTCAAAATGTAGAGCTTCTAATAACAGTAGCAAGCACTTGGAAACCACCAAAAGAAAAGGTACAATGCAACTTTACCAAGCTCCGCTGTGCTTTCCAGAACACTTTAAATCTCTGTTGCTGTTCTTTTTGTACTGCGGATTAAACCCAGGGCTCTGAGCTGCATCCACAGACCTTTTTTATACTTTATTTTGAGACAGGGTCTTGCCAGGTTACTAAACTGCCCGGGCTAGTGTCAACTGTGTGAGCCTCCTGCCTCAGTCTCTCAGAGTGCTGAGATTACAGGCATGCACCACTATGCCTGACTTCCTTTAATTCTCTTCTAAACAGTTTTAAAATCAATGCACTTTCAGACTATTTAAATAAAAATCAACTTGACTTAGTGTTAGCTGGAGTTGCTAATCCCTGTGACCCTGCTTTTGTTTTGTTTTGTTTGATAGAGAAAACAATTTAGCAAACAGTAAAAAAAAATTTTTCTCAATTTACATCTTTAATTTTGTTTCCACAATAGGGTAGATACCTAACAATGAATTTTCTCTGAGGTTCCACCAAAAAAAAAAACCCTCAAAACAAAACAAAACCCAAAATTGTAAACCATCACTACTACTGCCATACGATTGATAGTTATTATAAAATTTAAATTTGAATATGAGTATGACAGTATTAACCACAGTTCCTTATCTTGCATTTTGACACCTAAAACATAACCGGAGAAGCTGGCTTGGGGAGAAATCCAGGCTCATGTGGTGCGGTAGCAGGCACTGCAGATTCTAGGCAAGATTCTGTTCTGGGGTTTACTGCCTGTTCACAAGCCCTAGACTGTCTTAATCCCGTGAATTAAACGAAAAATTTCAGCACTGAGAAGTTGGTATTCTAGGTTAAGATCTCAAGGATAAAGCCAAAACCAGCGTCTGGCTTATTGGCTTCGCCAACCTGCCTGCTTATGCTATTAAGCTGCCTGGAGTCTGGGTCACCTCCACGATGGTGTCATCCTTACTCAGGCTCTGATTCAATCCTGGCTCCCGGAGCACTTGGCACTCTGCCCAGGTTGACTTATCTATCTTCTCCAAACCATAAACTTCTTCAACTAATGCTTGCATATGCAAAGATATGCATTGGAAGAAAGAGGAGGATAAATCACCCCTGACCTCTGCAGACAGGTTCAATGAATTAAACCAATGTGTGCTAATTGAAAAATTGCTCTTTATAAACATAGATAAACTTTAGAAGACACAATTAAGTACTTCTTAATAGCTTTTTTAAACTCACTTATGTTTTAAATGAGCCTTTGATGTATTTTTGTTCTATTGATTTTACCATTTTAAATCCAGACATATCTTTTAACATACTTTTACCTGAAAACCTTTTGCTTTCTTTTTTTAGGTCTCGTTTTACATGCCTGTAATGCAGACACCATCAAAAGTCAGTGCTTCCACAATTTAAGATGTAGAGGTCTGATAACTGATTCTAACGTGGGGAGAAGCAGAACTTCTAAATTTGATCAATTGGACCTAGAAGCTGAAAGCTAACCCCTAAATGAGAATTTGATGCTATGACTTACATTTAGGGAAGGAAGAGGGGCTTACTACACCTTAGGAATAGATTTGCATTTTATATTTAACCACCATCAGCTCTGCATTTTGAAAGCAGCGCGTCGGCCTTGGTCTCAAAAGACTGAGGTTCAGCAGAAGTGCACATGAAAATAAGAGGCCAATTCAAAGACGGGGGACCAGACCCCTGAGACGTGGACACAAACCCTCTGAGCTCACAGTGTTGTCCAGGAAGGTGACAGAGCAGTGAATAAGCCACTGGAGCAGACCTGGGGTCGCTGGAGAGCTGACCTCGATCCTTCTGGTGTGCTGCCCCTTGCTGACCACATCTTTGCAGAGCAGAAGAGGATGAATTCCCACCTGTAAGTCCCTGGGTGGGAAAGGCCGCTGGTCCTCCGTGCTGGTGGCCTGGCTACCACATGCACGATGAAGGGCTGTGCATTAAATTCTACTTCGGGCAAGGACTCAAAAGGCCCATCCTGACCAACACAGAGCCCTTTGATCAAATGTGTGGGACCTATTAGGTTTCTTCTGATATAATCTGATGACATGGAGAGAACTGCAAATAAAATAAGGAGGCCGAAAAAAAAAATTAGAAAATAGCTGAGAAGACACCAGAGAAATCTGGGTATATGTTCTATCTTTCCTTGCCCTCCTACCAGAAAATAATAATAAATCAGATGGGAAATGTTAAACCTATTTCCCGATTTGGGTGAGGAGCATGCAATCATAGCAGATAAAGGAAGAAAGGGAAGAAAAAGTAAAAGCACATTCAGTGCAATATGCAGAAGTCACCACTTATGTACGCACTCTTACCATTTATAAAAGGTGAGTTTCAACCTCTGGCTGAGTGTACATAATAATTAGTACTAATGAATATAAATGCTACTCACAACTCAACCTGTTTACAAAATCCCCCATGTCATTCTGGAAAGAACTCAGCATAAGAGTGAGATATATGCTGAGACCTTGGGCTTGGTGATGACCCAGAGGTTACAGAAGCTAAGGATTATTAAGTCAATCGGCAATGAACAAGGCAAGGAAGAGGTAAACTCACAGAATTTTTAAATATATATTTTATTTTAAAAATGACTATGTACTTGTACAAATTTTGGGGATCCCGTGTAATCATTTGACATAGGCATACAGTATGTAGTGACCCTTAAACATCAAGAAAATTGAGTGACATAACAACAGGACATATTGATGGGATATGATCTTTCAGTACATATGTACAACATGCACTGGTCAAACTAGGATAATATTTCCATTTCCTTATCATTTCTGTTTGAAGATTCTGACCTCCTCTGTTCTAATTCTTTATAAAATATAAAATGAAACCCACAGAATTTGGCATGTCCAACCCTAAGAACAGTTGCAAAAAAAAAACAAAAAAAGCCACATCCTTCCTTTGTGGATATTTGACCGTAGGGTACCATGTTTAATTCTGCACAATCCAGTAGTGGGGAGATGTTCGGGGTGGAAATTCAGGGAACAATTTTAAAAGCATGAGAGGTCTGACAAAAAGAACAGAAAAAGCAAAAAAAAAAAAGATGAAAAGAATTATACTTGCTGGCTTACAAGGACACTGTCCTATAGGAAAAGGAGCGAAACACAGGCTCTATTTGGCATTCATATGCCAGGGTGAAAAAAAAAATCAATTTTGAAGTTGCTTCTCAGTTATTCTTGACTACTGAAACATAGCTGAGAATCCAAAATCAAACTAAGAATTATTAAACTGAATGTTCAACAGCTCTTAAGTGCTCACTTTATTTCACAGGATAACTATGGGCGACATCCTAATCCCATTCATGCTAGCTTAGACACCACCCAAACAAGGAAGCTAATCTGGATTCCCAGCTCAGCGCATGTTTGAAGTCAGAAAATTGTATGCATGAGACGTTAATAGCAACAGCATAAAGGCAATGATAAGAAGCAGCATATGACACATTGAAGACAGAGAAACTGCAGAAATGAGATACAATATTCCCTAAAATTCATATTGTGGCATAATAAAAATGTATCTAGTCTGTGTCCCCAATTCTTGGCACACAGTTGCAAAGCACATGGCATTTCCTGAGTGACAGGAGTTGTTATATTCCTTCAGCCACAACTGATCTGCCCTAATGCAGTGACTCAGGATGGGAACCCTAGGTAGCTTCGGGATGAAGTCTGGTCACTAGGAAGATGAAAGGTGACCACAGGGTAAGAGCTTTCATCCCAGTGCCACCCTCAGGGGCAGGAGGAGGTTGGGGACCTGGGACAGGAGGTTCCGAGAGCTCCCGGGCTGGTGATCACGCAGAGGCGGTGAGAGGTGGTGCACAGAGCGTGGAAGCATACCCACACGCACACGTCTCTTCTACTTGGCCGTCTCAAGTTTTACCCTTTAAACCAAACTGGCAGCAGCAATGAAAGTGCTTTCCTGAGTTCTAGGAATCATTCCAGTGAATTGTCAAAGCCGAAGAGGGGCTGGTCCTGGCAATTCCTGGATCTGTCTGCGGTGGGTCAGACAGAGGCAGCATGCCGGACACCCCAGTTTCAGCGGGTACCTGATGCGCAGGCAGCCTTGGATCAAGCTCCTCAGCAGGGCATCTGTGCTAACATTGGGTTGGAATCATAACTGAACTCAATTGTTGGACATCCAATTGCTGCCAGATAATCAGAGAATTATCAAGAGGCATTTCACCCAGGGGAAAACACCTTTATATAACTCAATAAACACACCTGCATGTTCTACAATATCCAAATGAGCTAGATTATAAATGGGAAAAAAATCAATGATGCCTGGTATGCTCTATTTGATACAAAAGAACATGCTCAAAATGTGTTAGAAAGATTTCTAGCCTTAGTTGCATAAAACAAAGTTTGCAGATCTAAAAGGGCAATCCTCGGTTATTGGGGAAACTCAGTTATTGGCTACCTCAGTCATCTGTGGGCCCAGAGTCCCATGCCCCGGGTTCTGCCATTTCTCAGAGAGCTCAACTCCGTCAGCAGGAAAGGCAGCCTTGCCTCTGAGAATCTTGCAAAATAGACTACTTTGCAAGCACATGGGACCCAGGCAAGCTGCAGTGCTCTCAATTTGCAAGGCAGAAGAAGGGCTGGGCAAAGGCAGGGACCACCCATATGTGCAACAATAACGTGGGTCAAAGATAGAACCAACAGGGTTCCTAAATAATTTCTAAGAAATTAAGCTTAGTACACAAAGGAAAATCACAAACGTGGCCTTTGCAAGCCGCCTGTCTGCCTGGCTCATCTTTGTGAAGGAATTAGAGAAGCCAAGAAAAATAGTAGTGGGAAGAACCTAGGAGACTTGCAAGTGTGCCTCACACTTCTCTTGCTGGATCCTTCACCGTTTTCTGTGTCCTTGTCTTTGAAACCATGCTTCCAACTTGCTTTACCCCGGAAGCCCATGAGGCCAGCCCTCGTACACTTCTGACCAAAGTATCCCGGCTCTTCCACTGACTGGCCGCGTGGTATTTCCCTAAATTTTCTCATGGATGGAGGGTACTAATGGAGACTCTAAGACAAACTGCCTGGGATGGTTGCGAAGAGTTAGTAAGATACCGTGTGTTGGACATGACAACATCTGGCAAGTAAGAAGTACTCAATTTACAAACATGTTAGTACATACAACAGCAGCCCCCAGGGCTTGAGCAAATAAATCTCAGTCAGGTTGGGGCCAGATACCTCTCTCTGGGTCATTTTAGCATCTGTAATAACACACTTTCTTTTTTTTTTTCATAGTTTTTATTAGTACATTTTCAGTCCATGATTATATTTATCATGGAAGATGTGCACTTGTACATGGCATAACTTAATCCTTTTTTTCTGTCCTTTCTCCTCTCCTTCCAAACATTCTTCCCATCCATAGTTACAACAGCTCTATTTTCAGTTTTTTCTTTGAATTCTTTTATTCTTTTAATTCCTTTTCCCTTCCTTCCCTTCTCCTTCTCCCATCTTTTTCTCTCCCCTTGAACAAGTTCTTCCTACTTTCTAATATCTCTCCCCCATTCCACTCCTTATTTACATTTTGCATTTTGCACACAAGTGAAGTAATGTGATATTTAAACTTGTGTGTCTGATTTATTTTACTTAAGATTATAGTCTTGAAGTGTATCCATTTACCTAAAAATGTCTCAAGTTTATCCTTCTTTGTGGCAGAGTACAAATACCACATTTTCATTATCCATTCATCTGTTGATGGGCATATGGGCTGTGTCCAAGATTTAATTGTCATGAATTTTGCTGCTATAAACATGGGTATGCATACATCCCTGTTATATGATGTCTCTAACACTTTCAGGAAGATACCTAAGAGGGGGATAGCTGGGTCAAATGGAACCTCCAGTTTCCCTTACATGCTATTTCAGCCTCATCCACCATGAGTTCCTGAGCCAGGGCTCCTGCCTGCACCGTTCCTGTATGGAAGCTGACTGGAAGTCCTTCCCTCTTTGGACTCCTTTCTCCCACTAGCATGGACTTATCTGGTATGTTGGGCGTACACCCACCATGGACCAGCTCCCCTGCAGCTGGCTATGCCTCAGCTGATCAATGGTAATTAACATTTTAGCAGTGATTAGACTCATGGGCCAGGGGCAGCTGCACATATGGAATTTCATTTGATACTTAGAATTACTCTCAAGGGCAAGCGGAACCCTTACTATTACCCACATCTTAGGAGGAGAAAACAGGCACAGAGTGCAAGAAGACTTGCCTCTCACCTCAAGTGGGGCCAATCCCTTTGGGAACTGGTAACATCCTTGACTGGTTCACCAGCTTTCAGCAGAGGCTGTCCACCTGGCCCTCCCCTGAATGGCTGTGAACACCTGATATGGCTCTGCAGGGGTCATGTGACAAAGAATCACAAATACAGCTCTGTAATCTTAGCATCTATAGCTCATGTGACCCCCCCCCCCAGCAACTTCTTTCTACCTTATGGATGGCGAGCATCTATCCAACACAGGTCAATAAACTACCGTCAAGTGTGGCCCCCAGCCTGTGCCTAATCGGCAAGTAAGAATTGTAAAAGAATGTGGAAAATAAAACAAACAGGGCACAGAGAAGAAAGTACAACAACATGAATGTGGCCCACAGGTCCTAATGATCTACTCTCTACTCTCTAAAGGAAAGGCTTGCTGGCTCCTGAGTCACACTCTAGTTTGCTTCTGCTTTGACACCTAGAAGTCTGGAGCCCTGTTTGTGGCCCTGTTTTTGCAATTATAAAAGATTGCATGCACTATATTTTGGGAATGTCATTCTGAATTGCCTTCTGCTCTCACAAAGAACATCCTCATGACACACCCAGATGCCAGCAATGTGATTTATACTAATCCTTTCGGGGTTCTTTCAAGTCAAACAAGTTAACAATCAAAATTAACTCTCATAGGCAGCTGGTAACTTTCAGAAGCCCTGTGTAAGTCTACGAGATTGTTTTCATAAGAGCAATCCTTTTACACTCAGCCTGAGACACCTGGGTTGGAAGCATCAGCCCTTTCCACATCTGCCATCAGCTCAGGGGCTCAGAAGTCAGGCAAATTTTTCAAAAGACAGGGACGGACTTTTTTCCTCTGTACAGAAGACACCAAAAAGAGTGCACATACCCTGCAAATGTTTTAAATGATACCCTACATTTCCATGAAGACTCTGACTTAAAAAATGGCAAAAGAACCAGAACCCATGTCACCAGTTAGATAAGATAGTGGAGAGTGGAATCCAAAATGATACTATCTCAGCCTGGCTCCAGGGAATGGCCAGATACCTCACGCATTATCCACTTCAAATGTTCACCATTATGTCCTGCATATATTGTATACCACCGCAGTGATTAAACATCTTATTTGTGTGTTTTATTTTCCCTTCCCAAGCTCAGTAATTAAACCCCTGCATATTGCATTCATTCACCTGAGAATGTGCCTTTCATTTAATGGATTGAAAGATTAAGCAGATATTTTTCCTCTTTTTTCAAACCAGCCATAGTCTCTCAAGAGTACTAAGTTCCCTTCCTCATTTCCTTCTTTCCTTCCTTCCTTCCTTCTCTTTATTCCTTAAAGATGCCGTTCTTTTGAATGGCTTGGGACTAAGGAACATCCATCACCCTCAACGTGGGTCATAGCACATGTCAGAGAGACTTGGGCTGAGCTAGTTAGTGACATGGGCCAGTGTTGTTTGCAGGAGGAGAAAATATGACTTGTCTTCAGGATTACTAGTAAGGCTAGATGAAAAAGGCTGCCTGCCAAGAGCACATCTCCAAGATCTCTGCAAGTTCCAAGTACTCTTCCATTTTTTTTTTTAGAAACCCTACATATCCACATTTTATCAAATATCCTGCATTTCACATTAAAGGAGATATACATAAAATTATCTGAGTTGAACTAAATTGTACTTGATTTGTAAACACACTTTACTTTCTAAAAAATTTATCAATATCAACTTACAATCCTACATTTTTCATTCCATAATTTCCTTCTAGAATTACAACATTACATTAGGTTCTTAGAAACTCCAAATCTCCAGGCTCTAGTTTATGGATCTAACAGTCAAAAAGCCCTGTTGCCAACTC
Organism: Dasyprocta punctata; assembly: GCA_004363535.1. Lineage (NCBI taxonomy): Eukaryota > Metazoa > Chordata > Mammalia > Rodentia > Dasyproctidae > Dasyprocta > Dasyprocta punctata. The sequence goes on from RJWM01021766.1 coordinate 26,515, forward strand.
CTGCTCCCTGGGCTCTAAAAGGGTTAACATCCGAAGCAGTTCTTCCCGGGGCAGTTCACACCCCTTCCATGGCAGACCTCGCCTAGTCCACAGTGTTACCAGGGCTCAGCTGGGCAGGAAGCTCAGAAGATTGCTATCAGCAAGCAGGTAGGGGCCAGGCCCAGGGGTGACCGGATTGAAAAGGAAGGTGGGAAACTCACTCATACCATGAATGTGAAAAGCCTGTCTCTCTGAAGTTATAATTTCAGCTGGACAAAGTAGAAAACCACAGTAGAGGCCAGCATTTTAACAGAAAGATCCCAGGTCAGCCTTCTACGGAACACTGGCTGATAGGATGACTATGTTTAGACACAGAAAGATGGAATAAGACCTTGACGAGAGTGAAAACAAGACAAACCTAGAAACGCCATGGACACCGAGTGAGCTCCATAACCATTGCCCTGAAAAACTAGCTGGGTAAGAAACCTCGTGTTTATGGAAAATTTCTGACCAAACAACTGGCTAACCCATGGACAACTCCTAGGAGGCTAGGCATAAAAAAATAGAAGAATTGAAAATATAAGAGCACAAATGGTACTGAGAACACATGGCAGGGAGATAGAATCCATAGATTAAATATAAGAAAGTTGGTTTAAAAAAGAAAAAGGATGTTTTTCTTCTTCAGTGTGCAAGGGGTTCAGAAGTCATCACTCATCCTCACAAGAGAAAAGGTGAACACACTGAAAAATCAACTCTTCTTAGATCCATCACAGCATTGAGCAAACAAGGAAACCACGATGCTCAAACCTGGAGAGATAGGTAAATACAGAAAGTTCCAGCTTACCAAGAACAGAAGCCACTGGCAATGGTACTTGGAGGAACATAAATGGTAAGTGACTGTGTTAGTCACTTTCTTTCTCACTGAGACACAATTCCCTGACATCCACAATTTAAAGGAGGACAGCTTTATTTTGGCTCACGGTTTCAGTCCACAGTGAGCTGGCTCCAAAGCAGAACAGCATGGCAGAGGGGCATGGCAGAGGACAGCTGCTCATGGCACGGCAGACCGGAAGCAGAGAGTCAAGGGAGAATCCAAAAAGGAAGATGTAACCTTCTGGGTCACGCCCACAGTGATTCACCTCTTCCAAACCAGGTACCAGCTCCTAACAGCAAGCCAGCAATAATTCCCCTATGATCCAGGCACCTTCCAGAGGTCCTGCTTATGATCCTATGAGGATTTAGGGAGACATCTAGATACAAACTGGAACAGTGACTGGTGACTGAACAAGGACTAGCTTGAAAAATTAAAAACTCTGGGAAGTCAATCATAGAAAGACTCCCACACTTTCTTGAAATTTTACTTCCCAGAGTCCATCAGGTTTTTAATGGTAAAAGGGCAAGAAAAATCACTTGCAAAGAAGAAAAAATAGCCATGTGAAATACATCCCGGGGAACAATAACCATAATCACTATAACTGGAGCACTCTGTTCTCCGTAAAGAAAGCCACTTTCCAGAGAAATTATCTTATCAGAATCTTATCTGACCCAAGAGAACAGCAATTAGACAACATAAGCCCCATGTTAGTCAGTGTTCTCTAACTATAACAAAATACCAGAAACAATCAATTTAAAAGAGGAAAGATTAGTTTTGGCTCACAGTTTTGGGGGTTCTCAGCCATGGTCAGTCGGCTGCATTGACTTAGGTATATGTGGTGAGGCAGAGTATCATGGTGTGGGATGCTTGGTGGAGCCAGCATTTCACCCCATAGCCACCAGGAAAGAGAGAGGGAGGGGAGAGGCAAGAGTCCTAGGATCCTCTTCAAGATCCCAGCAACCTAAGTTTCTCTCATGAAATTTTCACCACATCCCAATAGCACCAAGATAGACACCAAGCCTTCAAAAAATGAGTTTTTGAGAAGACTTTCAGATCTAAACTTTAGTACCCTTTCTGTCTCACATCAAATGGTGGGGGAGGGGGGGAGAAGACTAAGAAGTTCTTCAAAAGGGACTAAGATTAACACACACGTTAAAAAAAAAAAACCTTGAAATTTAATCATAAGATTATAGAAGGCTCAGGCTAACCAATACTTAGAGCCACATTCGCAAGGTTACAGGACAATGGCATGGGTTATGCTGGAGAGAGCTGCATAATGGACTCTATTTAAGGAGTTTTTAGGGAAACCCAGAGACAATAGGTGAGTGTTGAAGTCAGGATTTGCGAGAGAAATAATTTAACACAGGACACATAATTTATAGTATTATTTTATAATAGTCCCCCAAAGAGTCAAATACAAGAGAATACAAGGAATCTGTCCACACACTAAAGACTCAAAGACTCCATCTGAGGCCCTGGATCCCACAACAAGGCCCTGCATGAGTCCAGCTGAAGGCCTAGAGCCCATGACAATGCCTCCCACAAGTACAACCAGAGGCCTAGAGCCCATGACAATGTCTCATGCAAGTCTGTTTCATGGATCTGTGCTGAGAAGACCCAAAGGTCAGTGGTGGAAGCTAGAAAGTCTGTGCCAGCAGGATGAAGGATCTGTGCCAGTAGGCCAAGGAATCTGCACTGGAGCCAGGAGGCAGTGCTCAAGATATGGACCAGAGCTCCCCCAAAAAGTACCACAGCTGTCCATGACAAGCTTCTCCAGGAGAATCAACAGCACACCATCTTCCCCTCCAGACCCAGGAAGTGATGCTCAAAGCAAGGACCAGAACTCCCCCAAAGTGAGCCACAGCCATTCTCAGTGACAGCAAGACCCTGAGCTCCTCTGACAATGAGAACAGCCAAGCTTGTATCAGGAAAGAAGCTCAAGAAGCTCCTCCAGGAGAACCAATGGCACAGGAAAACCAACAACACTACCTCTTCCTCTCCAGTTGTCCTTTTTATGTTGCTAGCAATAATCCTCAGGTGGGCCATCCACACCCAGCACCACATTGATTCAGTTTAGCCAGTTGTTACAAGTTGCCCACCAGTTGACAATCCACCATAGAGAGACAAAAAACAAAACTAAAGGAAAGTGAAACTTCAAACACTGTCAGCTAAAGAAAACACTAAACAGCATAACTCCTAGCTGGATAAACATAAAACCTCACCCTAGTAGCCTACTCACCTCAGTTTCTATTAATTGATATGATACATACTATATCACTTTCAACCAAAAATTACAAAACATGTCAAAGGACTAGAAAAGGCAATATGAAGTGACAGAGCAAGCATCCAAACCATGCTCCAGTATGATGTGGATACTGGAATTATCAGATAGGAATTTAAAATAACTATCATCAACATACTAAGTGGTTCAGTGGAAAAAGTAGACTACCTGTAAGATCATATGGGTAATGTAAGCATAAAGTGGAAACTATAAGAATTACAAGGATTACTATAAATCAACACTAATAAAAAAAGAGATGAAAAAAGCCTTTGGCTGCTCATCAGTAGATGTGACCCAGCTAAGAATCAATGAGACTGAAAACACTGTATGTCCTCCCAAACTGAAAAGCAAGGAGGAAGACAAAGAAGATATACATAACAAAATGCCTAGTAATAATGGGACAATTGCAAAAGGAATAAAGAAAATGTGTAATGGAATTCCAGAGGGAGAAGAGATAAAAGGGCAAAGGAAATATTTAATATAATAACAGTTGAAATTTTTCCAAAAGTAATGATAAGCATTACATGCATAGATCTAGAAAGCTCAGGACTAGAGCTCCCCCAAAGTGAACCCCAGCCATTCTCAGGGGCAATAAGGTCCCAAGCTCCTCTGATGATGAGAACAGTCGAGTTCATGTCAGGAAAGAAGCTCAACAAGCTCCTCCAGGAGAACCAATGGCAACAGAAGAACTAACAATGTCTCAATGTCATTTTTGAATACTATACTTTGTTTAGACAGTACTGTGAATTTTGCTGGTTGTATGGTAGAGTACTTTACTGTAGTTTTATGTTTTTATATATTACAGTACTGCATGTAACAGTTAAGCAAATAAAAGCAAAGTCATAACCAAAAGAAAGAAAAGAACATTACAGTTAAGATATATCATATTCAAAGTTCACATAACAAAGACAAACAGGAAATGCTGAAAGATTTCAGAGGAGAGAAAATCACCTTATCTATTAAGGAACGAAGATAAGAATTACATCAGACTTCTTTGTAGAAATCATATAATCAAGAAAACAGAGCCGGGCATGGTGGCTCACGCCTTTAATCCCAGCACTTGGGAGGCTGAGGTAAGTAGAGCATTGTGAGTTCAAAGCAGGCTTGGGCTACAATGTGAGCAAAGTTGGCCTGAACTACATAGTGTGACCCTGCCTCAAAAAAAATAGGGCTGGGAGTTTGGCTTACTGGCTTAAGCTCCTGCTTGGCAGGTGTGAGGTTGTGAGTTTAATCCCTGGTGCTGACAAAATAGTAGAGTGAGATACTTAAAGTGTTAGGGAAAAATAATCCACCAACCTAGAGTTCTATACTCACTTCCTCTGTGGGGAAAAAAAGAAAATACTTTGCTAGTAGATCTTCAAGAAAAGTTAAAAGAATGTTCCTCAGAGAGAAGGAAAAATATGTAGATCAGAAACTTGAATCTATAGAGAGGATTAGAAAATACAGATATTTCTCATTTAACAACCAGCCTGATTAGACTATTCAGATATATGCAACACTGAAGGGCACTGTTTTCACCTATAACTTATGGGCCATCTTTTTATTTTTAACAGTTCTGTACAGTTGTTTATAGAACCTCAATGTCTTTTTTGTATATTATACCTCATTTATACAGTACTGTAATTTTTGCTAGTTGTAGAGTACAGTACTGCCATTTTATGTTGTTATATATTATACCACGTAAGAGTGATGCAAATAAAAGCAAAGTCATAAAGTTGGAGTTTCCTTTGATCATTCCTCTGTTCTGAATACTGCAATGTACTTACTATATACAAGTCCTCGTTTAGCAACCAATTCAATTAATGACCTAGTCATAACAACTGGACTCAGTTGTTAAGTGAGGAATGTCTGTACATGAAAGTAAAATAAAACCTATGGCTTTTCTTATTCTTAACTGATCTAACAGAAAACTGATTATTCAAATAATAATAGGCACAATGTATTTGGAAACTACAGAGATTATTTAAAAACAGACACTGTTAGTGTAGATAACAAGACACCAGTATATGTTATCCCAGTCCCAGCATGGCTGATTGGAGCTAGCCAACAAGCCAACTAGCCAGCCTTTCTGGTAAGCCACGCAAACTATGTAGGTCCCAGGAAAAGTCAGATAGTGCCTCCCAAGAATCGGCCATTCTGGGACTGGGAGGAGCCCACCAACAAGTCAACTAGCCAGCCTTTCTGGTAAGCCATGCAAGCCATGTGGGGCCCAGGAAGAGAAAAGTCAGATAGCGCCCCCCATGAGCCAACTCCCTCTACCCCAGGTGGCCAGGTGATTCTGAGGACAGGCTGAGTTAGTGGTAACTGAGGTACAGGGGGCAGCTGAGTTCTTGTATTGTTTGGCTGACTTTGAAGACCAGGGGTTGGTGGTCTGAGCATCTATGGGGAGGATAACAGTGTACAGTATAGCAAATATGGGGGAGTTCCTTCCATCTTGTCTTTTGAAATTCAATATTGTTCTCACTGTTTTGTTTTGTTCCGCTTAATTGCTTTGCTTTATTCAGTATTCTGTTTTGATTGGTTCTATTCTGTTTTGTTTTGGTTTGATTTTGCTGTATCTGATGGAATGGACAACTATTGTGAAGATAACAAGATATACAATGGTGGCCATTGTTGCTTTCTGATTGTCCTGCTTTGAAGTTTTGTACCAATTTCACTGCTTTGTTTTGATTGGATTTACTGTTTTGTTTTGTTGGGTTTTATTATCTTTAAAATAAAAAGAAACTTTATGTTGACTATAACAAACAGTTTAAATATAAAGACAGATTGCTTAAAAATAAAGGAATGGAGAAAGATGCATCATGCTAACACTAATCAAAAGATGCTATAGTAGCTATAATAATTTGCAGACTTCAGAGAAAGAAAATTATCAAAATGAAAAGGATATCATATAATGATAAAAGTATCAATTCTCCCAAAATATGTAACAATTCTTAACAGGTATGTACCTATCAACATAGCATCAAAATAGGGAAGGCAAAAACTGATAAAACTTCAGGGAAAACACAATAATCCACTGATATAATTGGAGACTTCATCATACCTGTCTCAATAGTTGAAAGATCCAGCAGGTAAAAAATTAAGCTATATTCTCAAGGCAACACAGAATATTCTCCAAGAGGACCACATTTTAGATCACAAAACACACTTGAACAAAATTAAAAGAAAATAAATAATATAAAATATGAACTAAGGTCACAGTGTAATTAAACTCAGAGTCAATAAAAGAGAGCTGGAGATGTAGCTCAGTGGTAGAGTGCTTGCCTAGCATGTGTGAATCTGTAGGTTCAACCACAAAAAAACTAACAAAATCAAGAAATAAAAGATAGCTGGAAAGTCACAAAATATTTGAACATCACCCTTCTATACAACCCATGGCTCAAAGAAGAAAACTCAAGAGAAATCGAAAATATTCTCAACTAAATCAAAACCAAGATGAAACCTACCACAATTTGTGGGACGAAGAAAAAAGCAGTGCTTAAATTTCAAATGCACATGTCAGAAAAGAAGAGAGATCTTCAATCAACATAAGCTTCCCCTCTAAGAAACTAGAAAAATTAACATCAACCGAAAGTAGCAGAAGGGAAAAAAAGCAGTTCAATGAAATTGAAAATAGGTAACCAATAGACCAAAAAAAAAAAAAAACAAAACAAAACAAAATCAATGAAAACAAATGACGTTTCTTTGAGAGAAAAGAAACCCCTCCAAAACCTGATCAGGCTCTAACAAAGATAACCACGAAAGAAAAAAAAGAAAATACAAATCATGCATATAAAAAATGAAGAAAGAACATCACTACTGATTCCATGGGCACTACAAAGATAATAAAGGAATTTTATGAACAATTCCATGACCAAATTTGACAACCTTGAAAGGTTAAATCTGCCAAAACCCACAATAAAAGAAATAACCTAAGTAGGCCTATTATAGAAATTGAATTCATAATTAATAACCTTGACACCAGAAAACATTAGGGCAGTCAGCTTCAATAATTAATTTTACCAAATATTTAAATAAGGAATACAAATTATCTACAGTCTCTTTCAGAAACAGAGGGAACTATTTCTAACTTATTCTATAAGCCCAGGATTACCCTAGTGCCAAACCCCCAGTGAAACACCTTTGATTCTAAAATGTACAAAAACCTACAATTAATATTGCACTTAATGGTTAGAAACTGGATGCTTTTCCCCTAAAACCAAGAACAAAGCAAGGGTGTCTCCTGCTACTATTCCTATTCAATAATTTGTGGGAATTCTTAGCTAAAATATGAGACAAGAAAAGAAGATCACAGGTACACGTATTGAAAATGAAGAAATAAAAGTGACTTTATTCCCAGGTAATGTGGATTTTTAAGTAGAAAAGCCCAAAGAATTGACAAACCTTCCCAGAATAATAAATAATAATAGCAAAGTCACAGGATGCTAATGTGCAAAAAATCAATTGTTTTCCTATGTATCAGATAACTGGAATTTGAAATTTAAAACAATTCTATTTATATAACACCAAAATAGAGAAATAATTGATTATGACTCTAACAAAATATGTATAAAACCTATATGAAAAAAACTACTCAAAAAGGGGAAAAATAAAAGAGGACTTAAATAAAAGGAGATTCCATATTCATAAATAGGAATAATTAGTACTGTTATAGTATTAGCTCTCCCCTAATTGGACTTATGGGATCTATGAGGACCTAATGAAAACCTCAGAAAGTAATTTTGTGGATACTGACAAACTTAATATAAAGTTTATATGGAAAGCCAAAGGACCCAGAACAGTCATAACAAAACTAAAGTAAAACAAAGTTGGAAGACTTATACCACTCAATTTACTAAAAAGGTATCAGTTAACTCATCTTTGACCCCCAAAAAAGCAATTGAATGAGCTTAATCTTTTCAACAAATGGTGCTAGAGCAGTAGTACATTTTTATGCACACACACCAAAAAAAACCTAGACAGAGTTTCACATTTTCACAAGGATTAGCACAAAATGGATCTTAGATCAAAATGTAAAATGCAAAACTATAAATTTTAGGTAACCTTGGGTTTGGTAATAGGTTTTTAGGTATGACACCAAAC
>RJWM01021767.1:0-34772 GCA_004363535.1 Dasyprocta punctata
AAGATCTGGCTATTACAAATTGGGTTGCTATAAACATGGGTGCACAGATATCACTGTGGTATGATGTTTTCAATTCTTCTGGGAAAATGCCCAGAAGAGGGATAGCTGGGTTGAATGGGATCTCTAATCCTAACTTCTTGAGGAATCTCCACACTGACTTCCACAGTGGCTGCACCAGTCTACACTCCCACCAACAGTGCTGGAGGGGCTGTGGGGAAAAAGGAACTCATATATTTTTGATGGGGCTGAGTCTGGTGCTTGTAATTGATTTGTTGTCTAGTGCTGGGATTGATGATGTGAGTGCTGCACCCGCCCAGGGGTGGAGCTGAGATACAGTGTAAGTGAGGCAGGATTTCCTCTTGCTCGCTTCCGCTCTCTCTCTCTTGCCAGTGCGCCTTGCGGTTGTGGCACCATGAACGGCAGTTCCACCATACCACACTGCCTTGGAGCCAACTAAGTATGGACTGAAACTTCTGAGAAACTGTAAGAAATAAATGTTTCCTTCCCTAATTTTGGGCGTCAAGTGTTTTGTCTCGGCAATGAGTAAAAAGTAACTAAAACAGAAGGGTTGTTTCTGCATCTGCTTGTCCATAGAGGCCACTGTCCTTTTACCCCTCTCTCTGTCCAGCCCCTCCTTTTCCTGTCTTTGGGGCTGGGACCTGTTTCCACATCTCTGCTCAAGAGACCACTCCGGGACCCTTCCCAGGATCTTGTCACTTCTCTTGAGCCTGAGAGGAGACGAGGCTGAGCAGTTGGCAGAAGGCGTGGACGCAGGGTGCCCAGAGGCCGAGGGCCAAGGTGGCCGCCGGGAAGGGGAGGAGAAGGTGGAGGAGTGGCAGTGATGTGGCTGTGCAGGGTGGGGCAGACTCAGCACCTGACAGGGGACATGCAGATCACATCCCTCCTGTGAGAGCCCGCAGCACTGATTCCTCAGCCGGAACTGCTGGAAATAAAGAGCTAGGACCAAGACACTCTTGTTGATTTGGGGGAGCTCTTGGTTTTAACAGCATCAGTCATTCACCAGATAATACAAATTATGAATTCATTTGTTACACATTTTCTTATTTTTTTGAGACAGAGTCTTTCTAAGTAGTCCAGGTTGGCCTTGAACTTGTGATCCTCCTGGGTTGACCGCTCTAGTACTGGAATTACAGGTGCATGCAACCATGCCAGGCAGTTTAAGATGTTATAACAAAAATATCGGAGACCAGGTGGCTTAAACAGCAAGGATTTACTTTTCCCAGTTCTGGAGGCTGCAAGTCTGACCTTGGGTGCGCATGTGGTCAGGACTGGATGTGTCCTCCTCCAGGGTGCAGGTGGCTGGCGTCTGACTGTGCCCCCACCAGGCAGGGAGCAGAGAGAGGAAGCAACCTCCCCCACCCCAGTTTCTCCTTGTCAGGGCACCAAGCCTAGCCCCACCCACAAGCCCTGCCTCCCAATCCTGGTGCGGGGCAGGATCCTAATTCAGTGTAAGAACTTGGGGGTCACAGGCATCTGGTCTAACACATCGCATACTGCTTGTCATGTGTGCTCATGCCCCTGTCTTCATGTAGCTGTATCTGTATTTCCCAGAGGAGAAGCTTAAGGTGAGAGAGGCAAGAGAGTGACCAAGTGCATTCAGCAGCACCACGACTTGAGAGCAGGGCATTTCTCACTGTGGAAGTGGCAGGCGCACAGTGCAGCTTCTTGGTCCCACTGTGCTGGACACATTGCTGCTTGTGCCAGTTTAAATGGTGGGAAAGGGAGAGCCTTTTCTTGTGTGCCTGTGGAGCAGGAGGTTCAGGCAGTTGTAGGTTCCAGGGCTGGTGGCCTTGTGTCTGGCAGGGACCCAAACCTCTCAGAGAAGTGTGCAAATGAGTGTCCAGAGCAGGCCTGGCCCTGCCCATGCTGGGAACTCAGCCTCTTGCTGTCCTGTGCTCTTCATTACAGTACACTGCTTTTTCCTGTATAGTATCTAGTGCTCCAGCAGTGACACTTCCCTTTCCAGACAGCGGGAAGGAAGAATGTGTTCTCTATAAGGACATCTTTTTCGAAAGCTACACAAAACACTTCAGCTTCCAGGTTTGGGAGGTAGATAGATCTAACTTCTTTAGAGAAGCAGCCAGTGCCTAGCTAAATCTTTAGGATCTGTTACTGAGGGAGGAGGGAGGATAGATGACAGGGAACAAGTAGCAGCCACTGTCATGGCTACAGAGGTAAAAAGTTGAACCTGACCTTGTTTGGCTGACCCCACCCACCCAAAAGCCTTGTCTTGGGTTTTTCTGAAAGATCAGGTGCGAAGCGCATCTTCACAGTGGGGAGAGAGGCTGGAGCTCTGGATTTCTAGGTCCACTCAGACTCTTCCCTGTGGGGTGAGGCTCTGCTCTAGGACAGCAGTGTCGTATCTTGGGCGTGAGCAAGCAGGGGAGCGTCCTTGGATTAAGCCCCTAGCTTGGAGCTGGAAACTTGGCTCCCGGGTCTCTGGTTTACCTGCAATCTTTGGGGTGACCCTGCTCAGGCCTGTTCACATTGTGGTACAACCATTACATCCATCAGCCAAAATGTTTCCATCATTCCCATCCCCTGCTCCCCTGAGTCCCTGGAAGCCAGCATTCCACTTCTGTCTCTACGAATCTGACCGCTGTCCTGCCCAGTGAATGTGTGTCGGTTTTCCATCGCTGTGACATGTACCTGTGCTAAACTGACCCAAGAGGAGGAAAGCTGTACTAGGACTCACAGTCTCAGGCTATGGTCACTTGTCTCTGTGGCTCTGGGCCTGTGATGGCAGGGTCCATCATGACAGGAAGGAGGGAGTGGGGCCCAAAGTCCCCTCCAAGGCCAATCGCCATACCTCCCAGAGGTTCCACCACTTCCCGATAGTGCCAGTCTCATCACCAAGCTGTCAACATATGAGCCAGGGGGAGACAGCCCAGAGTCAAGTTATGGCAAGTGGAATCACACTGTATGTGTCATTTTGTGGCTGGCTTATGTCACTTTGCACAATGAACTGGGGTTTCTTGAATGTTGTCACATGTGTCAGAATTTCCTCTCTTTTTAAGGCTGAATAATATTTCATTGCACTGCATTTTGCTTCTCCAACCATCCGCTGATGGACAAGGTGTCCTTCCACCTTCCAGCAGTTGTGAGGAATGCTGCTAAGAACATGGGTGTTTAATGTGTTCGAATTCTTTCTTTCATTAATGCAACTTTTTGGTGCTTGGAATTCATTAATGCAATATTTTTACACTAAAAAGTCAAAATTTACACCAAAAAGTCACAACCAGTGAAATGTTAAAAATTTCAAATAGAGACAAGGTCTGTAATGCAGCAGGGTGAGCAGCAGGAGGAGAGCCTGAAGCGAAGAGAGGGTGGAAAGGACCCTCACAATGGCACCCTCGAGGCCCTTTGGGTGCTGTGCCCAGGCCATTGCCCTGGTCTCCTCCCCCTCGGCAGGGCCACGGTGGGGATGAACCCAGCCTGCACTGGGAGTGCAGGGCTGAGGGCCTGCGTCAGGGCTGATTTAGGAAGCGGAGAGATAGAGGAGCCTGCGGGTCAGAAGCTGAAGCTGGGGTTGCCTATGCCTTTAGACAGATTCATCTTAATTAGTCCCATCAGAGAGCAGCTCCTCCGGAGGCCCAGGCAGCTGAATTATGGGGACAGTCACTGTGTCCACTTTTCCTTTGAGTTGTTTTGCCAAGTGACAAAGCAAGAGATGTATCTCACTGCTCAGAGTCATTCTGCAGAGCTGGGCTTGAGGCCATTCTGAGACGGAAGACCAGGCTCCCAGTTAGTTACCCCTTAGCCCAGCCTGACTGGGTGGCTGAATGCCATGTGCGGGGGGGGGGGAGGGGGCACGAGTGTCACCCAGGCACAACACACACTCCCGTGAGCATGCAGGCTGGACTTCCACCAGGAGGGTGCCTACACCTCTGAGCTCAGGGCCCCTGGAAGGGGAAGTCTCTTAGTCATTCCATGAACCCTTGGTGAGCACCTCTCACGTTCCAGCTGTGGACTGAGCAGGTAGGAGTGAGGGTGACAAAGAGATGTGCCCTTTGAGGCCACAATAAGTTTTCATATGTCAGGAATTGAGGTAAGTAGGGTATATTTGGTATGAGACAGGGCAAGCATAGGTGTGGTGAGATACGTCAACTGTCAACCTAGCCTCTGCGTGGGTGTGTGTGCGTGCCTGAGAAAGGGCTGTTCTGGCTTGGAGGTTTTTCGGGAGGCATCGCTGAATTGCGGACTGTGCCTGCTATTCTAAGAGTTTCCAGCAGATGGCGCGAGCACAACGAGAAAGTCGGGGATTGGGGTATGCTGAGGAGAGGAGAGGGAAATACTAGTCTGAGCTGTCATAACAAAAAAATCATAGACTCGGTGGCTTAAACAACGGAAACGTATTTATCACAGTTCCGGAAGCCGGAAGTCCAAGTCCAAGGTCAAGGCACTGGCAAAGCAAGGTTGGTTTCATCTTGGGCAGAGAGGGGCTCTCTCTTCCTCTTACAAACACTGATGTCCTGCTGGATTAGGACTTACATCCCGTGCAACCTTAGCCACTTCCTAAGGACTCTCCAAACACATTCACTGTCTTCTGACACCCGGGGTTTAGGGTTGCAAAATATGAATGAGGTGGGTCACAATTCTGCCCATAGAGGAGAAAGATGGGCCTGGAAGAGGAGAGGGAAAGGAGAGGGAGGGGAGAGGGGAGAGGAGGGAAAAGGGGAGAGAAGAGTTCATGGCATTAGGTTGAATATCAGGGTTCCTGGTTCTGAACCAGCTTCACTATTGAATTTATTGTGACCCCATGAAGTCACTTCTGCCTTTGAGCCATTTTGTCCTCACCTCTGAAGGAAGCAGTGGTTCCCGGACTCACTAGTGTAGTGACAAACTTGTAGGGGGCCGCTCTCAAGCATTTGCCCTGCTATGGTTTGAACATCTCCTTCAAAATTCATCTTCCCTTGTAACAGTGTCAAGAGCAGGGCCTTTGAGAGGTGACCAGGTCCTCAGGGCTCCGTCCTTGTGAATGTGTGAAGGCTGCTCTCTTAGCAGTGGCTAGTGGGGAGGTTGTGGGGGGAGCTCTTCTGACATGAGATGCCACAGCGTGGAGGAGGGATGTTGATCAGGTGATGTCAAGTATGAGGCTCCCCTCAGTGCTGATGCAAAGCTCTTGGACTTTCTAGCCTCTAGAAGTGTAAGCCAAACATTTCTATTATTTATAAAACATCTGATCTGTGGTATTCTGTTATAGTAGCTGAAAACAGACCAAGATGTCAGCAGCCCTATCATGTCATTTCCATCTTTCAGATGAGGAGACTTCAGATGAGGTCTGAGGAATTAAGCGGTCTACACAAGGTCACACAGTGGTGCTGAAACCAAGTCTCCTCACCCTGTGGTCTAATTGGGACAAGAGCTCTGGGAGACATAGAAGATACAATGCAGATATGAAGAGCTCAAAGCTCCTTAGCACAGATATCTTGACAAATTTGTCTCCTATTGGTGGTCTTTTCTGAAAAGTCCACAGAACTCAGAGAAATGTGTGTTCAGTGGAGGCCATTGCAGTGAACATAGGCCCCTGGGCTAAGTGTACGGGAGCTGACCCTGAGACCTGGGGACCCAGAAGGAGGTTCTTTGGTCACATGGTTACCAAATGCAGCTGTCTGAGATGATGCTTCTGTCCAGTCTTGGTATGCTGGGTGGTGAGACCCAGTCAGCTCTCAGCTTCTACCAAGAAGGGCTGTATGCAGAGAGGAGATTCTGGTCCTCTCTCGGAGACACATGAGGAATACTGAAATCTAATAAGTTAATCTAGACTCCTAGAAATGAGATCAAATTTTCAAATAAAGGCAGGATCTGACAGCTAAGGCATGAATCTTTTATTTAAAATACAGACTAAAACCATTGAAATGCAGTCAGTGGTGACAGATGCAGATAGAAACAAGTTCTGATACAATGGACACGGTAAGGATTTGTTTGTTTTCAGTGACATATCACAAATAGTCAGCAAACAGTGGGGACTTTGTGACCATTTCCCTGTGGTTTGTTAGCTGAAGGTGGTGTTAGGAAGCCATAGTGTCCTGAGGCAGGGGAGGGAAGATGCTGATGTGGGTGGAAAGGTTGTCACCCTCTCAGCTGCCACAAGAGGGCAGAGAAGAGAATCAGCAGCATTTGGTTTCCAAAGCATCAGCAAAACCAAGAGGAGGTGGAGTGGGGAGCTGTAGGGTACGGGGGGGGGGCAAAGTGGGGGCATTTCCTGGAGCAGCCAGGCACCATGTCAGGAATGGGGTGAGGGGAAGCTCTGCAGACTTCACTCCAAGCCCCACTGTCTGTCCCAGTTGCTAGGGGCCACTCCTAGGTGGCAGACACTGCACATTCTCTGCCTGGTCTTGTTTCATCCTCAAAGCAAACTCTGTGTATGTGGTAGTCTGGGGCTCTAAATAGAGAGGATAAGTTCCAATGTCAGGGTCACACAGCTTGAGTGGCACAGCTGAGATTCAACCCAAGGCAGGCTGACTCTAGTGCCCACGATCCTTCTCACATTCTCGGGTTCTGTGATCATTAATCATAATATGTCAACTTGATTGGATTTAAGAAATGTCTAGCAGATTAGTAAAGCATTCATCTAGCAATGTCTCTGTCTGGGGTGTTTCCAGAGAGGCCTGGCACGTAAGCCTGCAAACTAAAGAGTTGGGGGAAGGCTCATTCCAATTGTGGTAGTACCAGCCGATAGCCTTATAGCCTGGATGGAATGAAAGGGAAAGGAGGAGGAAGTCAGCCTGTGTTTGACAAGCTCCCTTCTGCTTGAATGAGCATGTCTTTTGCTACTGCCGTTGCATGTGGGCCTCAGACTCCAGTTTCTTTTGACTTCGGACACAGTCTCACACCAGTGCCTTTCCAGGGAGCTTCCGTCATCTCGGACTGATGCTGCGCCCTCAACCTTCTTTTCCCACAGCTTCCAGCTTCTTGGACTGAGCAGCTACTGTACCCTTTGGCTCACCAATGTGCACATGGCCACTGTGGATTCTCTTATCTCTGATTTGTTAGGCCTAGCTGATAAATCCCCTTCTGTTCCTTCAGAGAACCCAAACCCTAACCAATATAGCAAGTGACCCAAGCCAGGATGGTTAGTGCCTGAAGCATTCACCATGGGGTTTCTACTGAGAAAGAAATATTCTCTTGGTGTTGCTGATTTGAAAAAAAATAAAAAAGATAAGCCTGCAGTTGCCAGCAGCCACTGCGAGCCATGAGGGGAGACTGCCTGATAAAGGACACTCTGGGGTGGAGATCAGAGTAGGGAGATGGAGATCCCGGACATCCTGATGGATCTGTTGGAGTCTACATGGGGCTATGCCTGAAAGTAGACCTTCCCCTACACTTTCCTAAGAAAATACATTTCCTTTCTCACTTAGGACCACATGACATGGATTTCTGTCACTTGCAACTGAAAGAATCTTAATTCTTCTATCAAAAACTCACTTCCAGAGTAAATAGCTCTGGGCCAGGTAGGTGAATTAGAATCTTCAATATAGTGGAGGTATATCTATATCACTATCTATCTCTATCTGTCTATCAGTATATAGCTATCTATCTATCTATCTATCTATCTATCTATCTATCTATCTATCTATATCATTATGTGTATACAGACTCCTGGGGAATCTAATGATCTGACTGCTATCTCTTGTGATCCTTTCCCCAGATTCTGTGCCATGGAGGATGTGGGAAGCCCAGGTAGAGAATCTAAGACAGCCAAAAGAGATGGCTCAGGTCTGCTGCACCCAGCACAAGCTTAAGGATTGAGATTTTTTAAGATGGCTGGACCTCAATTTCTCAAGTTCTCAAATGGAACTCACACTCACTGTGATTGTGACAAGTCCTCACTTTTATTCAGGAGGAGGAAGCGGCTTTGTCTTGGCCAAGACTCATTCCTCATCTTCCTGTACTCGTAGCTCTCCCCTTTGCTCCACCTGGCCATGGGCTGGGTTTTAACTGACGGAATGTGAGCAGAAGTAATGTGCATCATGCCAGACTCAGCTCGTGAAACTCTCCCTGGGGTACCTGCGATTTTTCCTCTTCTGGATTGATGTCCAGATCATGGCAAAATGCAGCAGAGCTATCAGAAGAAAGGAGCCTGGTACCAGTATCATTCTTGGAGACAAGCTTCATAATAAACAAGAAGAAACAAGCATCTATTCTGTTAAGGCACTGAAATTTGGGGTTTGTTGTAATTATTTCCTTAAAAGTGGTTTTTATGAATTCCAGATAACTTTCCCATCTAATGAGTCATCCATGCCTTACACAAGCTCTGGGTGGCAGTCTGGGAATGGCATTATGCAATACTCGTCCTACCTTATGTAGTTGGCAGAAGATAGAAAATGGTTCTAAAAACAGCACAGATTGATATGGATGTAAAGGTATTACTATGATGTGTCTTTCCTTGCCCTCATCCTATTCCTATTCAGTCAGGCATTTCTGTAGCTACATCTCTTCCCAGAGACAGCACTATCTGTCCACTCTCTCCACTCCCATAGAGACTATGCCAGGCTTTGCCTCTGTCCGTGGTACTAGTCCAGCTACGGTTACAGAGAATAAGGGAATGAGCCAGGACAAAAACCTTAGACGGAACTGGGCTTTGCTTCTAAGTCTATGTTCTTTGGCTGATCTCTTAATCGCTCCAAATGTTAAATTTCTTGTCTGTAAAAGGAAAAATTGTACTTTCCTCATGGGATTGTCGCAAAGATCAAATAATGTGGAAAAACTATTAATGTGCTTTCCCCCATCCTTTTTTTTTTCTCTTTTTAAAATATTGAACCTCCTTTTTCTCCTCCTTGTCAAAACTAACAGGTGAACTGATGACAATTTCATACTGTCTTTCATGGAGGGTTGAGTGAATTCAGAGACAACGCAAGCAAACAGCCTCTAGACAGATTACTCCTATTTTAGCTGCCATGGCTTGGTGGGAGGAGGGTGGTTATGGAATAATTTAGAGATTAAGTAAAATCTGAAGCTTGGGAAAAAGTATGGATTTTGGTCCTCTGGTTGTTTCTTCCTCCTCCTCCTCCTTATCTTTCAGTTTCTTTATTAGTGTATGTTTGTGATACATAGCAATTACCTTCTTCTTGAGGAACTATTACCTCCATGTTTCGCATCTTCTTTTGTAAAATGGTAAGTAGAGGGTGGTACCTCAGTGGTTTTAAACCCTGTAGAATGAGAATATCTTTTAGTAGTCTCACCACTTATTGATCCCTATCTTTGTAGGGATTTTGTCAGCTAAACACACTGCACTTATTAAGGAGTAACAAATTCATTTCCACAATTTTATTAATAAAAGACGCTTAGAAATGATTGTGCAATAAAAACAGTACTAAGATTCCTAGTTTAATGAGGTGGCTGATGCCTTAGTGAGTCTGTGTGGCCTCATTACTGGCTAATGTGTGGATTCCCTTAGGTTTCTTGAATTTTTGCCAAGGATTCACAGGCCCCAATGTTACCGCTGTGAACCTTGGGGCAGGAGTCATTACTTGCAATGGGTTTTCGGCGTCCTTCCAGCTCTGACCTGATTCTGTTGAGCTCTGATTTACTGAGAGGAACCAATGAGACTTCTCTGCTGTTTGGCTTAATTCACACTCAGGAAATGGAACTGATAACCCTCACTAACCCCTTCAGTGGGGATCAAGAGTGACAGGAGGTACAGTGTGTGTGCATGCGTATGTGTGTGTGTGTGAGAGAGAGAGACTCAGAAGTTGGTTTGTTAATAAAAAGATGGCTGCCAAAGGAAGTAGCCAGCTGGCCTCCTTTCTTTAGACACACTGTCCCTGTTGCACATGACATGAAAAGCCAGTTTAAAATTGGAAGGATGCTTAGTGGGCATAAAACTAGAGTTAAGAAGCCTATTGGATAATCTTAATGATATATAGTCTTCGCACTATGATGGCTGCTAGTACACAGCTTCCTGGAGGTTTTGTTCAGGCCCATCAAGGAATATAGGCCCCCGCCCCATCCAAGATTAGGCTGGAAGCTATCTAGCTGTGCCTTTGGGCTCTGCTTGCCTCACCTGTGTTTGCTAGCAGGGTCCCATCTGAAATGTTCAAGCCACTGACTGCTTACCTGCTTTGGTGGTGGTTGAGAGGCTTTCTTCAGTGCAGTGGGCACCTTGGACTGGTCCTGTAGCATCACCCCAGGGGACAGCAAGCCCCTGCTTCACTCCATGGGGTCCTTCCAGAACAGCCTGTTGGTCTGTCTCACCCTAGAGTTTGGAGAACAGTCGTGGACAACTGAACAGTGACTGCAAATCTGATGTGCAGCCGAGAAGCTGAGAAAGCTATTCATCCCACCCCCAGTCACAGGAGAAAGTGGTGTCACCATCACAGAAGGAAGAAGCAGGAGCAGGGGAGATCAAGGCTATTTGGAGGATATGGCCTCTTGTCAGCAGATGGTGTCTGTATCTCACACCCAGGCCTTCAATGACTTGCTTAATGCTGCCTCATCTAACAAACGGTGTATGATAATTTACACAACAAAAACACAAAATACATGAAATAAGGGCATAAATAAATTAAGGGTAAGAAAATAAAATATGAATATTGCTGAATAATTTTAAAATAAGATTAAGGGATAGGATTGACATCTTTCTGCCATAAAGCCTTGGAAGTCATCTACAGTAGACTGAAAATGTGGGTCTGAGCTGCCTGTGAGCCAAAGCATGGATAAAACATGATGTGTTCCAGAATCACAAGGTCAGTTGGTGAGACCTTTGGGAGAGGATGACACAGAGCACTGCTGTGGGCATTTGGAGGAAAAACCCTGTCCTGCCTAAGAGGCATCAGGAGAGCTCCCTGATGACACCCAAAATTGGACCAAGGAAGAGCCTCTTCCCATCCACTGGTTTCTTGGTGCAGAAAAAATTGGCCTCTCCTGGGCTCTGCAAAGCAGTGCACGCAAAGCCAAGAAGACTGTGTGCACATGGCCAGAGGAGTGGCCACTTTAAAGTTCCAGAACAATGATTATGTTAATTATCTACTCAAGCATAGAAAAACAGCCCAAGATGTAGTGACTTGAAAGAAAATAAACATTCATGACCTCAGAGCATTTCTGAGTTGACAATTCCAGAGCTGCTGAGCAAGTGGTTTTGCTCAGCTCCCAGGATCTTGCAGACAGGAGGTTGGCTGGACTGCAGTCATCTAGGGTTTGATGGGACTGAGGTTCCATCACCAAGATGGTGCGCTCATGTAGCAGACAAGTTAATGCTGGCTTGGCAGGAGGCCCCAGGGCCTCACCATGTGAGGGCAGCTTGTGTGTCCCCCTGATGTGACACCAGGTTTCCCCCAAAGCGAGTCATCCAAGAGGGAGGGGGAGGTCACAATTCTGTCTTCACAACCCAGCCTTGGAAGTCACTTTATGTCATTTCTGCCATTTCCTATTAGTATATAAATCAGGCCCATTCACTGTGGGAGCTTGGGAACAGCAGGAAGAAAAGATCAGTAAGGGTCATCAAAGACTGGTACAATAATAATAATGTTAATAAACAATGGTAAAAGTCACAAGTACAGCAAGATGCATGGGGAGCTCAGGCATTAATCAAATTCTTTTATTTGTATGATCTTCAAGGAATCTTTTCAACAACATACAGTTGGACACTGTCACCAGCCCTGAAATGCAGATGAGGAAACAGAAGTCCACAGAGATTGTGTGAGTGGCCTAAGATCTCACAGTGAATAAATGGTGGAGTCTGGATTGAACTGATGTCCAGAATCCAGGGCGCACTGTCTTGACTATAACCCTCTCATACCTCTCCCAGGTACCTGTGCCTGTAACCCCTGTGGTACAGCCTCTCCTAGCCCTCTCTGTTCAGAAAGCTTCACCAAAGTGTCCAGGGAGCAGGATCTGGAGCAGGGACATTTTTTTGTTGTGGACCACCCAGGGGCAGTTCTGTGGGCCTCAGCATTGCAGAGGATTTCCTCTCTTGCTAAGGGAGGCTTGGAACCCAATTCTCCTGACTGAGAGCTTAGTGGATGAAGGGCCATTTCTACTACAGAGAAATGAACTTCCTTCTTGCTTTTCCAGTTACCTGCAGACATTGCAGCAGTCAGGAAGGGACAAGTGTGTGGTTTTCTGTAAGCCAAGTACCACCCCTTCCTGCAGTCTGATGACGGCCACAGCTCATGTGCTAAGCAGAGCCCTGGGAAGACCTCCCCAGCTAAAGACTGAGCCTCCCAAAAAGGCAGAAGCTGATGGGGCCAGGCACCAGTCACCTTCACATTACTACACAAAACACCTTAGTTAACTTGTAAACAGAGAAGATTCATTTTGGAGGTTCCGGTCCATAGGAAATTAGTTCCATTGCTTTGGACCCCTAGCAAGGCAGCAATCACATCATGGCAGGAACATTCATGGCAGGAACATTTGGTAGAGCAGAACCACTCATTCATGGCTTGAAGGAAAAAAAAAAGAAGAAGAAGAAGAAGGAAGAGATGGGAGGTCTCACATTCACTTTTGGGGTCACACCTACAGTGACCCAAGGGCCTCCCAATAGGCCCCACCTCTCAAAAGTTCCACCAATGCCCAAAAGTACCACATTCAATACATGCCCAGAAGTACCACATTTAACACATGGGCCTCCCCAACACCCCATTCTCTGCCCTCATCTCCCAAGTCAGTTGCTGCACCCCATCCCATGCTACTGCCTCTCAGAAGGCCACCTGTCCTCCCACCTTGGGATGGTCAGTGTCCTCTGTCTCTGTCTAGCCTGCTGCCCCCTCCTTACCTCCCTCCACTTGGAACCAACTGCTCCCTCCTTAGTGCCACTGCTCACTGGGTGTTAGGGATCAAGTTGTTCCTTCCTTTACTTTGACTTTCTGTCTGGAGCCATACTTGTTGGCAAACTTTCTTCTTTAAAAAAAGTACAAGATGCCCCTGTTCATATTTTTAAAAATTACAATTATCTTTTTGCATTGCTGGTGCATTTCATATCTGGACCCAATGGTTGGTTAAGGTGAGAATATTAAAATATCCCAGCGGGAGCATGTCAGCCTCATGAGCTACAGGTGCTGGTAGCCTGAGCTGCACTGAGAATAAAACCCCTGCTCCCTGCCATGGAGCATGAGGCCCTGCATGCCCTGGCCTGACCCAGCCGCCCTCACCTTCCATCACTCTCCCCTCCATTCACTGAGCTCCAACCTCGCAGTCTGAATTCTGATGATTAGTTGTGCTGAGCTAGTGCCTGCTAGCCTTTGCACCCACCACTCCATCTGCTAGAACCTGCTTTCCCCACAACTCTGTGGGGGGCTCTGTTCCCCCATTTGGGTGTCAGCTCAGTCTTCCCCAATGTCTCTATCTTTCTCTAGCCTCCCCAGTGCCTCTCTCCCTTGTAATATTCTGATGTATTTTCCTAGTTGCACTTATGGGTTTCAGAAATCATCCTTTGTACAATTAATTTCACTTTATTATCTTTACCTTCTTGATAAAGCTCTACATGTATTGGCATCTTGCTCATCTTGCTGGTTGCTGGGCCAGAGCCCTAACAGTTCTGGGCACATAGGAAATTCCTACTCCATTCGCTGAGTAAAGAGCTGAATGAGGAGTCATACGCAATTACTGGCATGCAAATGTCTATTTTTCTCCCCTTGGTGTGTGCATGTGGGGTCTGCCCTGGCCCCTAGTGTCTTGAGCATAGTGGATGGGATGAGTGAAAGGGCCACCTACCCCCTAGATTAGTGTACCTGCCTTTTCAGGGGACAGCTGTGTGTCCCAGTGTCTTGAAGAGCAGTTGCTAGAGGCACTTGTTGAATTGGACAGAATCTTTTGGACCTTTGTATGGCCATCTTTGGTAACTGGAGGAGAGTCTGTTGGTCCTTTGGATGAACCTTGCTGACACCTGGAGTCCTCATTCTCAGTTGTGAGTTCTGGATCGTGTGAGTGCAAAGGCTAAGCTCACACAGCAGATGTGTTGATGGAAGACCAGAAGACTCTGCCTTGAATGCCGGGCTTTAGAGGAGTGGCAAAATATCCTCCTGACACTTGAAAATTGCAAAATTGAGAGGTTCCTTCTCACTTGTCAGCTATGCAGGTCCCCTGCACAGATGGATTCCAAGTCTCACCCTCTGATGCTGGATTTTCCATGGCCCCCACATCTGCCCACAGGTATCATTGTGGCCCCACAGTGGCTACAACGCCTCATGTGCCCCAGAAACTGGAGTTTTAGTGTTTTACCAAGACTCTCAGGTGTAAATGGCTTTCCAAAAAGGACCATATCACTTCCAGCACCAAAAATGTGTTGGTAGAAATTGCTTCAGGTGTGGCTGAATCCAGGGGGCTGTGCTTTTCTTTGCTTAGCTTTTTCTTCTCATGGGCTCCCTCAGTGTGGTGGATATTGAGGGGCAAAGGGGCCCCTGGAAGCCTCAGACTCATTGATTTTATTTACTGGTGCAAATATTCCACTCACTCCATTCCAGCAACTATTTTTTTTTCCTGTTCCTTAGACAAACCAGGCATATTCCTGCCTTAGAGTATTTGCACTGGCTATTCCAAGTGCCTGGAAATTCCTTTGCCCCTATTATGTTCATGTTTGCCTCCTAAGTGAGGCCAATCCTGTCCACCCTACTCAAAGCTGGAGTCTTCCTCCTCTGCACAGCCAGTCCTTTTCTTGCCTTGCTCATTTGCCCCCAGCGCAATTGCAGCCTTCAAATAAGTACTTATTTTCAGTACTTATTATCTGTATTTCCCTCCAACCCCCTCAAATATCTGTCTTGAAGCATTCAGGAACCCAGCAGAATCCCATAGTTTTTCCATTTGTTGAATGAATGAATGAAGAATAAAGAGAAATTAATTCAACCTCCAGGCATTGGAAATATAGTGGGGAAGAAAGCTAAAAATGCTTGAGCTTTGGGCCTTACCTTCTGGCGGGGAAAACAGACAATGAATGAGATTTTAAAGAGTACTAATTACTGGAGTTTCAGGTGGCCATAAATGCTGGGCAGGCATAGCTGATAACCACTGTCAAGATGAGATCCAGTCTGCCATATGCCAAGAACCTAAGGATGGAGATGATTCTTCTGTCATTTTAATTTTATTCTTTGCAGAAGCTGGAGAGGGCACGCATACTGCTAATGATGGTAATAAAGCTTCTCCCAGATTTGTTTACAAGTCGTGTTTGCTTTGCTTTTCATTCCCTTCTCAGTTCGGAGCTGGAGTGGGCAGCTCCCTGCCGACCTATCATTCCCTTGACATTTCCCACTTACACGATTTAAATGAAGAGAGATGCTGGTTGGCTGGGAGCTGCTGGTGTTTGGAAACCCCTCCTGGTGCAGGCTGCTGCCAGGAAGAGCAGCAACCCAAACCCATATCCCTGGACAGACTCACATTGGCATTAGTGTCTCTTTTTTTATTGACACAAGTATTCTATCAAAATTCGCTTGAGGAGAACATCCATCTTCATATTCACCTACAATAGAAGATAAGGCGGGGGGGGGCATTCTATGCAGTATGGCCCTCTGCATATAGGTGTAGGTGAATAATCAATATTTCATCATCAAATTATGACCTGGCTTTCAATGTGTTCCAAAAAGAATTTGCAGATGAATAATGAAGTACAATAATAATTTTGAAATGCAAAGATATTTTTTCCATTTCAATAAGAGGTGTGGCTCCTGTGGTCATTCTGTGCAGGTCAGGGAAAAGACCCCTCTGGCCCAGGGCGGATGTGGTGAGAGTGTCTGCAGGGCAGGGGCTCCCGGGCTTGGCTGCTTGCTCAGTAGCTAATTATAAGAACTGGCGTGGATCTGGCGCCCATGTTACTGGACCCTGCCCAGACCCCGGTGAATCCCTCATCACTTACGTGTTTGCTCTGCTGGTTTCACTGATCCCCAGCCTCCTGTAGGGAGCAGGTGCTCCTCTGGGAGGTGCCTTTGTGTTTATGTCTCCTGGGGCAGCCCTCAGCCAGAGACCAAGGAGTAGGGGACCAGGAAAGGTCAGTTCCTGGCTCCTGTGCTTGGCTCCCTCCTCTTTCTTTTACCCCTCTTGCCCTCTTCTACCCCAGCCCAAGGGATCCTGCCCTGGGGTCATTCCCTTTATCCCACACACGCAGGTGAAGTCTGGTCTGCAGAGCTACCCCGGAAAGTCTCTTAGGACACAACCTGCATCCCACACAAGCTGAGGAGGTATCGAGGTATCTACAGTAGGAGCTGTGAGAGAAGCAGATATGACTGGAGTCACTGTGTCACTTTTAGTGGGTTTTTTTGTTTGTTTTTGGTTTTTGTTTTTTTGTTTTTTGTTTTTTTTGCTACAAAGACAGACAAATTAACAATCGCTTATCTCTCATGAATAGAGAGTCAGAGCTCCAGGACTGGTTGCTCTAGCAGTTCAGTGGTATCATTAGGAACACAGTTCTTTCCCTATCTCTGCTCAGAACATGGTGTTGGCTTTGTCCTGAGGCTGAGAGCAAGTGGCTGCAGCAATTCCAGGCGTGACATCTGGACATGACAACATCCACAAGGACAAGAGAGGCTGTCTGTTTTTGTGCCTCTGAAAAGCAAAATTCCTTCCCTGGAAGTTGCTGTCTCCCTAGTGGAATTACCTTTGCCTCTCTACCCCAAAATGTGCCCCATGCTTCATCCTAAGACATCTGGGCAAGAGCTGGCATTTTCCTTGGGTCCCACCCCTGACACTAGGGTAAGGGCAGTTTCTCCTGAGGTTCTGGGGCAGGGACTTGAGGGGTGGATGCCTGCATGCTACTGGGATTCTACCAGGAAGAAATAAGCTTGTTGCCCCATGGGAAGCTCTGTCCCTCTGCTTTCTTTTTCATTCTGCTTTCTGCTCTCTCTCGTGGCGCTCTGCTCTGGCTACTGTCACACATTCCACTATGTGTTTGTGTGATTGGCTTTGGCCTGTCCACTTCAGTGGCAACTCCCTGAGGCCAGCAACCCATTAGCTCACAGCTATATTTTTGTGATCAGTACAATGTGGTATAGATAATTATGCTCCATAAATATTTGATAGGTGATGGTGATAGTGAAGGTGATGAGTGAATGAATGCATGAGCGTGCACAGTGTCAAGCAGACAGGAGACTTGCAAAGTGCTTGTCAACCCTCCTGTGGGTCTTGTGTTGTTGAAATGGCCCAAGGCAGTGAGGGCAGCAGCTCAGGGTGAGAAAGACCTAGACTCCTGTCTTGGCTCTGACACTAAGTACCTGGGTGACTCTGGGTGCTGTTCCTCCTGTGTCTCACTCTGTTCCCCAGAGACATTGTGAGGCTACAGTCACTGAAAGGGCTGCTGAGGACTTGGTATGTGAAGATCCTGGGGAACATACAGGGAAAGGGTAGGGTGCTAGGAAGGCATCTGTGGGGATGTAACTGTGGGACACATGGCTTGGTCCTCAAGCTGAGCTGGGGGGCATAGGCTTATGCAGGCGTCTGGGGTGGGAAGGAGACCCCAGAGCATTGCAGGTGGAGAATGAAGGCTCAGAGGCTGGGTGGGAGCTGGGATTATTGGAAGAAAACAAGGTGGGCATGGCCTAAACTTGGGGTGGGGTGGGGAGCAAAGTCACCATGGGCCAGAAACAAGGACAGCTACAAAGGCCGCAGCACACTTTGTGCTGCACAGCTCAAGGTAAAGCACTTGGCGCTACGGCCTGGCAGCCCCATGAGATCTGGCTGGAGAATGAAGGAGATGCTAAGCTACGCCAGGCCAGGCAAGAGGCTGCTGTGATTTCCTAGGAAGTGTTGAGGTGGCCTGGACTGGGGCAGCAACTGTGTAAAGAAGAGAGGGGGACTGGTCACAGAGACCCTGGGGGACAAATCTGGCAGCCGAGGAGAATCAGTTGCTGTCCTTCTGGGGTTTCAAGGACACTCAGTCTCACGTGTCTGTGGAATAGACATAAGCCTGCTCTCCCTATCAAGGAGGATGAATCTAAGGGTTTGGACTGGGAAGCTTTCTTCTCTCTGGGCCTAGGGAATGAAAGGAAAACCAAGCATAATGCAGTTAAGAAATACCATGCAATCCATCACGCTCGCTTAAATTAAATGTAATGTCCAAATGTGTTGCCTCTCATTTTCCTCAGCAAACAGTGGTCCAGGTGGATTACTGGCACAGTTACACTATCTCTAGGTGAAGCTGGACAAGGGGACTTATGCTTTTGGTGGGTGGGAAGGTTAGCGAGGGAAAAAATAAGGGAAGCGTCAGGGGGCCTAAAGTCTAGAAAAACCAATACTTTGGATATGTGGAGCTATAACATTAGACCAAGTGCATGGCATGTGGAGCTGGCAGGGCTGCCTTTGAATCCCAGTCATGCTACTTACTAGCTGTGTGATCTTGGTAGGTCATTTACTCTCTCTGATTCTTACTTTCCTCATCTATACGAGAGACAAAGCGGGGAATGGTGCTACATGCCTGTAACCCCCACATTCTAGGAAGCTGAGACAGGAGGATTGTATCTTTGGATAACTTAGTGACTTAGTGAGACCCTGTCTCAGACGACAAATAAATTTTAAAAATGGGGATGTAGGTCAGTGCTAAGGCCCTGGGTTCAAATATCTAGGATAGAAGGATGGGGGAGAGAGAGAGAGACCAAGAGAGACAAAGAGAGACAGAGACAGACAGAGACAGACAGAGGGATGGAAAGAGAGAGACAGAGAGAGAGGTGCTTCAGGAAACTATTGTGGGTATTAAATGAAATAATAGTGAAAGTGCGTTGTCAGCAGCGAAGTACTATTAAATGTTAGGGATTATCAGGAAAGTATTTTTTTAAGCAAAGGAATATAACTGGATGGTATTATTGAGTTAATGTTAACTCTAGGGTAGTAGGAGAATGTCTTTGGCCTTAGGAAATGCACATTGAAGTATTTAGGAGTGAAATATCAACATGTTTAACATGTTCAAATGGTTCAGAAAAAAATCAAAATTGTGCAACACAATGAATTATTTATATATTTATCTATTTTATGTATTGAAATGTGGCAAAATGCAGCTGAAAGATACTAATATTTATTAAGCTATTTTTAACTGTTCAGTATGCTTGGAAATTTTCACAATTAAAAACAGGAGGAAGGGGCTGAGGATGTAGCTCAGTGGCATAAGTGCCTGCCTGGCAAGCACAAGTTTGATCCCTGATTCAAAAAAAAAAAGAGGAGGGGGATCAATTCCAGGTGGAGTCTAAATAGAAAAGATAAGACAATAGGTAATAAGGGAGAGGTTTTTTATGGGCTTGGGGGAAAGGCTGTGGCCTTTGGTAGAGAAGAGCAACCCTGATTTCCCTCCCTGTTCCTGTCTCTTCTTGATGCCTGAACTCAGTGCAAAGTCCAAGAGCAAAGAGTGGTGCTGACATCCAGAGATTTCGGCCTGTAAGGCCCGGGAGCAGGAGGAGGGAGGCAGGGACAGAGAGTGAGTGAAGGCAGGCAGAGCTGAAACACATTCAACTTTTCCAGCCAGCCTTAAAGCTGAGAAATAAGAGCATGGCACAGTCATGGCCAAGCCTGTCCTGTAGTCCGTGACTAGAACCTGGAAACATTTTCTGTGTGGATTGGAAAATGCCATCAGAGGAGAAGCCAGCCCCTCTCTCTGTGCCTTTGGACATGATCGTGAGGACTTGAGGTCATGAGGAGATGACTACGTGAGGTTGTATCTGCAAGATCTGCCACCATGACCAAGGCAGGGCCAAGGGGCTGGAGAACAGCCTATAGGTGACACAGCCACCAGAGCACCTGCAGCCTGGCTTCCGGTCATGCCCGGAAAAGTCTCCCATTATGAGGGAGAGATTTCTTGTCTCTGGCCACCACCAGCTTCCTCACTGATGCACAGGTCAAACTCAAAGTACCCTCATCTCACTTCCCTCGGGTATGTCTTCCTTATCCCCTAGATTTTCCACTCTGATAGTAAAAGAAGCAAAGTCAATGGATATAAGGGAATGAATGCAAAAGAAAAGAACAACACTGAGATGAAGCCTATCTTCTCAGAGGAGGGGAATGCAGGCATGGACTTTATGGTTAGTCCATAGAAATACAGGTGCCAAGCTAATGGATTTAGGAGGCAACACTGGCTGCCTTTGATCAGCATCATGCATGTCCCTCCCAGCTTTCATACATGGTGTGGTTGACAGCTCTTCCCAGAAACCTTCAGGACTTCAGGACCTGCTGAGGGCCCAAAGTTAATGAATGACTAACCCACGTGGCACACAAATGCCTCACAACATCTTTGTCCCAGGCTGAACAAACCCTGCAGTGTAATTTATCCTCAAATCCCTTGTGGATCAGAGCTGAGTCTGGAGGTCTCCTCCAAGGCACCCTGGCTTGGATTTTTACTTCCCTACTGTGGCCCCACATTCCTTTAAGGATCTGTCCCAGGAGCTCTGTAGGAGATGGAGATAGAACTCATGGGGGCAGAAGGGGTGACAATTGAAAGGCCCCAGAGGGCTGAGATCCTGGCCACTGCACTGTGACACCTGTGGACCCCCAACCCCTCCCCAGACTTCCCCAACAGCTACTTTTGCATGTAGGGCTGCCCAGGACCACTTATGCTGAACTTTCAACTCTCTCTTAACCATTTGCTTCTTTTGCAAGTGGCTCCTCTTCCCACAATGTCACTGGTTGGAGGAGGAACCTGAAAGCCTGGCATTTATGTGAAGGCTATGTCTGAGTCCTCTGGCTGTGCACAGTGCCTTTTTTGAAGGGCAGGAAATAGGGAGTGAACAGAAGGATAGGAACATTTGACTGGACATAGACTTTTTGATCTTCACCCACTAAAGCCCTCTTCAGAGTCCTTGCCCCCTGCTGACCCCAGGACAGGTCACCAACGTCAGACCCCTTATCACCCACTGCCATCGCTTATCTGGAGGTTTCAGTGCTTCCAACCCTGCTGCACTGGAGGTGCGTGCACCAGGAAGCACTTCCAACAGCACCCTGAGGCGCAGCCTTGCTCTGCTCTTCCCATTCCTGCTAGAAGTCTCTGGGTGTGGGTCATAGGTATTGGCATTATTAAAGCACCCAGGTGACTCCAGCATGCATGCAGGGCTGAGACCTGCTGCTCCACAGAGGAGCATGTCCACAGAGCCCTACACCCTGTGGGCCTTCCTGAGGCCTGATCATGCTAGTTGCCTTCATCCTGGTCCCTCTCCTGCTGCCCTCTCAGGTCATCCTGTTTGCCAAAATACCGCTTTCCTTACTGATTCAATTTTGTGACTCCTGTGCGACTGTGAACACTGCTGGGGATCATCATCAGTTGTTGGGAACTGGCATTCAAGGGTGGGGTTGGCAGCACAGGTCTCTGGCGCTGGGGTGGCTGCTCCCCCTCTGGCTGCTGGCCTTCACGTGAATGCTTCCTTGTCAAGGGAAGCAGAGTGTGTGTTAGAGTTGTCAAGGCTGCAGTGTGAGGGCTAAGACTTTCTTAGAACATGTTTGCTTACTTTTGTAAAGTGCTCACTGGATTGCAAACATCATCTTTTAAAACACTGTAGTTTATCACTAGACAAAAACCAGGGACAACTTTCCAAGCATACTGAGAAGTAATTTGCAGAATAATAATGTAGCCCTTATAAAACCTTTCTAATTTTCCTGTTCTGTTCAAGGAACAGGGTGGGGGAAGCAAAACTTAATCTCCAACTGAATAACGTAAACTTCAGTTAATTACCCAGAATGGGTGCTTTTCTCCAGCCTAAATACTTTCATAACCTAGTGTCACAGGCAAAGAATGTCTAAAGGAGAGAGTTTTAGATTACCCACACCATTGCATTTCAGGAAATTCTAAGCTTCTAAAATAATTTTAGTGTACATGCTAATTTCTCCTCTTGATCATTACCCTGTGGATTCTTATATTTCCCCATCTCTGGTATCTGCTAATTAAGAAAGACACCATGTTTTAATGAAAATTCTTTATTTGATTAAGTATACAACATTCAACTTCTGGTTTATGTAGAAAAATAAAATCATTCATTTGCCACATAGGGAAAACAATCATTAAATGAATGATATTTGCTATTTTTATCTGCTTCTTGGCAAGTAGTGATAAATAGATGCAACATGTATTCTTGTACTACACCAGTTGATTTAGCCTGAAAGCCTTTCCTTCTGTATTGTAGTTATGCACTGAAGAGCAAGGTCATCATTTTCCAGCTCACATCTGCCAGTTGTCATGGCCATTGTCCCATTGCTTTGTGGTTTTGCTCCTTGTGCACCCGTCCTTCTACTAAACCAGTAGGTCTCAGCTTTGGTTATCCATGAACAGCACTGGGGGATTAAAAAGTACAGATGAATGTGTTCAGCTCCAGGCCCAGAGATTTTGATTCAGTTGACCTGAAACAAAGTCTCAGCATAGGTATAGTCATCCCCCAGGTGATTCTAACACATGGGTAGGTTTTAGGCCCACTGTTGCTGAGTGCCAGCTGTTCCTGGTAGTTGAGCAACACCATCTCCTCAATCCCACATCCCCAGAACCTGCAACAGGGTCTGGCACAATGCGCTCACAAGTTTCCTATGAATTAGATACTGAATATACCCAGAAAGGACTTGGAATCCTGTTACTGTCATACCACTCCACCTGTGAATTTCTTCTGGTGAATTTTTCAGATGCTATGTACTAAAAATTCTGGTGAATTTTTCAGATGCTATGTATTAAGCAGGGCATTGCAAAATGTCACTTCTAAAGAAGCAGGATTGCTAGAAATATTCTTTTGCCACAGTTCACCCTGGACTAACATTCCATTGCTTGCTAATACTCAATGACAATATTACAGCACTCAGTCAGCAGAAGCAAGTCAATATATTGAAAAGTTATCTTACATTATTTAGAAATGCATGGCATTGAGTTGTAACCATGTGAAGCACAAATATCAATGCTACCTAGTTACTGTGGAGAACAGTGCTTAGAATATTTTTTTTCACAGAGATTTCAGGAAAAAAAAGTTTTTAAACAACTACCTGAATATAAAAGCAGAAACCTAACTGTTTTCAGTCTTAGTTTTGGCTGGTTGGTTGGTTGACTGATTGATCCATTCATTCATTCAACTTGAACTCACTGGGCCTCATTGTTCCGGCACAGTTCTAGGCATTATGACAAAGCAGTGAACTCAAGCGGCATCTCACAGAATTCAGATTCAAATGTGGGAGACAGGTAAAAAACAAGGAGGCAGAGAGCATACAGTTCAGGTAGCAATGCATGCTGTGAGCAAAACAGAGCAGGAAGATATTCTAGGGAAGCCCAGGAAGCAAATTCAGCCCTCATGGCTGGGAAGGGTCCCTCAGAAGGTGACCTACGATCTGAGATCTGAATTTCTAAGGACAAGAGATAGCAAATGTACAGGTCGAGGAGCAGGGACAAGCTTGACAGCTGTGCAGCAAAATAATGAAGGGTTGAATATCCCATGCAATTTACTGAATACGCATATCCATATAGTGCTGGCCACGCAGTGCACTATGGAGCACAGGTTATTTCCCCACAGAGTTGCGTGGCTGACAGAACTGCAGCTCGTTCTGCTGCCCAGCACCATGCGAGAGTATTGGGTTGCACACCACTAGCCCAGAAAAAGATCAAAATTCAACAAAGCATAGAATGTGTTTCATTTTTGCAGGACTGTAAAGTAGGAAATCTTCAGTTGAACCACGTTACAGGACCATCTGAGAAAGAATTTTCTGTTCCTCCTGAGTAGTGGGATGGGAATGGGGGTGTTGGGCTAAGTTGAAAACAAAATGCTCTCCCCTGGATAGCTATACAGCTTGTCTTGCTTCTGCGTTTAAAGCTCTGTTCAAATGTCATGTCTCCAAAGAGGTCCTCCTTTTCTACCACCACTGCTCTGCATACCCTCCTTGCCTTCTGCTGGTTACCATGGGTCTCACATGACCACACATGATATTATTTGCTCATTTTGCATTTCTTCCTCTCTATTAGAACAGAAGCTTCTGGGTTGAGGACTTCACCTACTTTGTTTTCAGCTGTCCTGGGTACACGGTAGGTGCTCAACAAATTTTTGTTAAATGAACTTGGAATAAATGCCATTGGGTTTTGAGCATTTATCTGGGCACAAAGGACTTAAGTGAGCCCTAATGTTCCTAGGCTTTTATTTCCCAAGTACATTCATGTCCTTTCTAATCTTTCTGCCTTAATCACTTTAAATGTAGTGACAGGCACAATTGACCAATTAATAGTGCTTATGCTTTTGTTACATCATTTGCAATCCATGATGCTCTTTCTGTTTGCAGTGGCCTTTCAATTTTTCATGACTCAAAATGGAGGACATGCATAATGAATACAAATAGCAAATTGATTAAATGTAATGCATATTCTACTGCTTGCCAGGTTTATGCCTGTTATTAATGACAGAAATCCAGGAAATTCTCATGAAAACACCAATGACATACAGCCTTTAATGCAAGATATTGGAGCACCAGGGGTCCTAAATTTTCCTAATTACTGAGCAACAGCAGACATTAATTTCCCAGACGGCAACCTTTGTAAATAAGAACATCAGCATGGCTTTTTTGTCCAAGTCCTTTTTGCTGAGCAAAAAACCCCATCATGCAACCCACAAACTATTCGTGAGTGTTTCAAGAAAAATAAAGATACACTTGAGAGATTGCCTTATGAGCAAAGTATAAAGGATGCCAGTTGTGCAAAATCAAATTTATTGTCTACTACTAGGATTGCATGTTTTTGGAATGCTAATACACTGTGGTACAGATACCACATAGCTTCTGCGGGTGTGCTGAGCATTAAAACATCACAAAGGTGATAAAGCCAAACAAGAAAGAAGATAAGCACAAGAGTCTGAATTGGGCAATATGGTAACGGCAATATATTCAAGAGATCTGCCTGGCTGCATATGCAGTCTCTGTCTCAGGTTGCCACAGGACAGACTGGTTTGCAGCAAGAGGCTGTGTGGACCATGCTTATTTTCCATTAGCAGGAAGCCTTATGAGAGGCAGGTGTTTTCTCTGACATGCTGGTAGGAATGGTGGTTGGCTTATCTAGGTTGCTACTGGAAAACACAAAGCACTTGTCTGCTAGGTCTGTAAGGAGAGGAAATAGACTGAGTATTGTGGAGGCTTCATGCTTAGAAACCAACACATTCACAGTATGCTGACCACAGCCCCAGCCATCTCCCTCCTCTAATACAAACTGGCTGTCCTGCAGACGGAAGGCTGGGGCAGGGCCTGGCAGCTGTAGGCATGGCCCACTTCCCCAACAAACTATGCCCTGGCAGCTCTGCATCGTCACAGCAGGGCTCAAAGTGGATAGAATCCCAAACCCAGGGAAAACAGAGGGTTGCTACAATGTGCCTACTGATTTGGGGTCTGTAGTAGTTTGGACAAAACCTAATCCAACCTTCTGCTTTTGAAAGTGTGCAGTCTTAGGTTAAAGGCCTCAGAAGAGACCCAGAGCCAGAGTGTGAGAGCAAGGGGTTGACTGGAGGAACAGGGGCCTGGGTTGGTGAGGGGAGAAGTGAGAGAGGGAAGGGAAGGTGGCCAGACAATAAAGGGTACAGGACCCATAGCTGCACAGTGGGCGGATACAGCTGAATCTCACAGGGAAACTCTGGGAAACCACACGGCACATCCTCATAGTATCTGTACCAGCAGTGGTTGGTTAAAGGACATCCAGAGATATGAATTCCTAGGGACTTTCAGCCTGCCATGCATATGGGTGAGGTGGCTCCCAGGAGCCTCAAGGTGGCTATCTGGCAAAGAGTTGGTGAATGGGGGTTGAGACAACAACAGAGACAGCTGTGAAAGTCAGCTGAGGACTCAGGATTCTCTCTGACCTGTACAAAATCCAGCCTGTTCCAAACTTCTGAAACCTCTATCATTTACCATGATCACTGGTGAATGTGGCTTGAAAGGGAAATGAAACTGACAAACTAAACTGTCCTTGCTGAGTTTCCTACTCTATGGAGGCTGGCAAGAAAGATTTCTCAGGCAATTTAGGAAATAAACATGCCCTCCCCGCCACTATCATATGTCTATGTGAGAGAATAAAGAATTCACAACTAGATCTAAAAAAAGAGTCAGACTAGGAAGAGAAATACATTCACAGACCACGGAGTAAGTGAAAGTGACAGCACTAACAGAAAGACGGGCAGAAAGGAATGAGGATTTCTTTTATTATAATTGGAAAAAACATACCAAAAAATTCTTGGTACCTTTAAACATTTTGAATCTTAAGATGCATATATCTGTGCTGGAATGTTCTGATTGTCACATGAAATTCAGTTGTCAGACAGGGCCTCATTTTGTACTCTGATTTATTTTTCAAAGCTGAAGAATTTCTCGGCATCTCCACTTTTGATATTTCAGTCATAAAATTCTTTTCTTATGCCTAAAAGGAAAAATCATACAAATTAGCATTTATTTAGTGCTTACTATGCATGAACTGTTTTGCAGGTACTAGCTTACTTAGTATGACCAAACTGTGGTTAACTCTTAGTTCTCCCATTTTACAGAAAAAGTGACCAAGGTTCAGAGATGCTCACTAGAGCATTAGTCTAATGTCACCTAGCACACAGATCTGGGATATGAACCTGGATCTAACTCCAAGCCCACATTTTATACATCTTTACATTATCTTTCTTTCATGTTCCCTAATTACTTGCCTTGGTAATAAAATGTATTTACAAACACAAATCCTGCTTTAATCACTTCTAGTCCAAGGATGTGAAAGTCTGACATTTTATACCATGGTAAATGCAATAACTTCTCATGAATACCATCCTAAAATAGAGCTCATTCCAGGAGCAGAGAGGCTCTAATGCCCCAAGGATGGTGTCTGCTTTCTCCATCAGCATGCCTAGGGCTTGGCAACAGCAAAGCCTTGTGGGCCTTATCTCATACCCATCTTAAAAACACCTGCTCTCTAAATCTAGAGAAGCTCACTGTGGGATACAGAAAATCAATTCTGTTTGTGTCTCTTGGCTACTGGATGGTCCTGTTCAACCCCTGGACTCCATGTTGAGTAAAATTGTTCAACATGTAAATGGTACCGTACTCTGATTGGCTTTTATTGGTACTTACTAAATAAAGAGAAAGATGTGTGTACAGTGGTGCATGGAAATATTGCTTAGAAAGCACTTGAGGAACCTCTTAGATTCACATTTATTACAGTGTGATCCTGAGACTGAAAAGGAATTGACTTTTTTTTTCTCAAGGCAAGCTTATAACCCCAGACCCAGAGAGGCCTCTCATTCTTCTTACCATCTCTTCAGGAAGGGATAACAGGGAAAAAGCTCATGCCTGACAGTGTTAAAAGCTTACTGTTTGCTTTTCTGTCGCATTTCTATTACAGTGTAAGTATGCGGCATAAGCACATATGCACATAAATGCTATTTGCCAAATTTAGAAGAAAGATGGTTTTCCCACTTCTAACACTTAAGGACTCGTAAAAGATAATGCCTTAAGAGCCAGCAAAACCCACTACTATACACAGATAAAAGAACCTCTTATTTTTGCTAAATATTTAGAGAATTGATCTAGAGGACCACAATTGCAACTCAACAAAGTCAGATTAGATAAAAGTGTCCACATACACAAGAAAATAGAGAATTTTAAATCAAAACATTCAAGAATTTCATCCTTTTGTCTGGACTTAGTCTTTCTACATATTCATGTTCAGTAATAACAGTAGCTTTGGAAGTGTCAGGCCCAAATCAGTCAGGAGGATTTGTTTAGAAATTATGACCGGTCACAATGTGCCTTTATTTAATCTCCACTTTTTCCAACCCTCATAATAAGCAATTTCTATGACCCAGGCTGCTGTGTGATGAAGCGGGGACTGCAGACCTAAGGCTCTCTCGTCAGACGCCCACAGAGCCTTCGCTGTAGACACATGCAAGAACGGCACTGGGCCCGGTGTGGGGGAGGCAGGTGGACTTGTGCGCAGTGTGTGTTTGAGATGCCCTGTTGATGTCTGTCACATCTCCTGATGTGACACAGGTCTGGGCTGTATTGACAATAATTCTAATGAGTAGATTTGGATTTTAGACTCATCTTTGTTTTTGTAACCTGTCTGTAATTCTACCTTACCTCAAATACTGAGCCAGAAATAAATATAAAGATAGGATATGACTTCATGCACAGAAATCCCTTAGTGATAACACGCCCCAGACTGAAACGACTAAATAAAAAAGGGGTCACTATAAATTCCCAAAAGCAATTAATGGAATCATGTGCTTACAAAATATGGTTGACCATGTACAGCTGATTAAGATCTGGTAATGATGTCCTAATAATCAAGACCATGACATGCCAGGATGACAATGACCCAGACAGATGATGCTAAACTGAAAATTATACAAGCACTAATAATAAAGCAGATACAGAAACTCACAAATGGAAAGGAAACGATAAATCAAATCTGTTTCTAACAACTTGAAAAAATTTCTGCAAGCTACAGATACCTGTGAAATTGGAATATTACAGGAAATAGGGATATTAAATGAGAAAGAAACTCAACAAGGTTGGAAAACATACTAATAATGTTAAAGTGCCTTAGATATAGCAACAAAGATGAGCATTGATTTTAAATATTGTGATGGAAAATCTTTAACATGAATTTAGCAGCATGGAGTATGCAGCTGAGTGACAGAATTTAAAGTTGAATCCAGGGAAACTGAAGGGTTTGATTAGAAATAAAAGTATTAAGGGCATACACTGGACAAACATGACCTAGTGGGATAAGTAGGGAGACAGGCATTGTTGCTAAATAGAGGATCTAGGAAAGGAAATTAGGAAAGTTTCTTTACTCACACTGTATAACTGGTTCCCAAAGAGCAGTCTATTAATGTATGACATATTCTGATAAAACAGAGCAGGATACTCTGAAATGGCAGGCAGCATAAATGATAAAAGATGACGTTAAGACTTATATTTATTTTATTCTGCTTCACTTTGTTTTAAACTAATGTATATACAGCACTTGCCATGTATCAGGTATTGTTTATAGCATTTTAATGAAATATCAAGTTTAATCTTCTTAACTACTCTAGAAGGTACAATTACTATGCCACTTTACAGATGAAAAAACTGAGGGTTGGAGAGGTTGAGTGATTCTTTCAAGGTCACACAGCTAGTAGAAGCTGGAGCTGCACACAGGCAATCAAATGCTACAATACCTGAAATCACTATGTTATGTTGCTTTTATAAGCAAAGAGACATACTTTGATTTTCTCACCCTAATATCTCAGCTTCTAAAAGGTTAAGTGAATATATGATACAATTCTACACACTTGAGAGAGAAAAAGGTAAAGTGGAAACTTGACCTTAAAATATATCTATTTCCATTATAATAATACATGGGGCTGTAAGGATCCTTTAGAGGATTAAATTGGTATTACACAAAAATAAAACATGAGCATAGATGGATTGAAAAGATCTATTTTTCTGTTATTCCACAATAATTTTCACATTGAGATCAGATTAGAAAACTACCAGGACAAATGGCCAAGAATAAAATTCCCCCAAGTGTTACAGACATTCTAGCAGGAAAGTATGTAATCATATTCTAAAGACGGGTTTCCTGCCACAGAGGCAGGGCAAGTGCTAATGCTAACAGCTCCCAAAAAACTGCAGTGTAAAAGAATGATGTCCTGAAATATAAGCTCCATTTCCCTAGTTAAAACCACTCATCTTCAGTGTTGACTCTTTATGGTTGTAACCTTACCAATAAGACATCACCATTCACTCACTTGCTCATTCAACAAACATTTATGGAGAAGTCCATTTCGAGAATATAAATTTGGATAAATAAGCACAAAGTCATGAGATAAATTATTTGTAGAGGCTCTAATATCACAAGCAGCATCTTTATATAAACAGGCAGTGTGCTTCTGTGTCAATATGGTGGAATAAGCACATGCCTTATTTCCTCCCCAGATTGAAGCCCCAGTGAAGTAAGTGTAAATGCTAAATTTCCACCAAATGGAGTAACAGTCACTCCTCCTACTTAAAGTAATGAAAAATTGAACAAAATATATAAAACAACAGTGTGCAAGAGCTAGGCACTGGCTAACAAAAATCAGTGATGCTGGAGAAAAGGGAAGGAGATGTGATGGTTACTAAGTTGCCTATCTGGGGGAGAGGCTACCAGCGACAGCATAAAAAGCACAAAGCCAGGTTGAACCCAGAGAACTCCCAGAGTTGGGTAGGCAAGGCTAGCAGTCTGAGGGGACCTAGGCTGACAGTGTTTACAGAAAAGAGCACTGCAAAGGAGAAAGGTCCACAAAGAAGGAGAGCTTCAGGGATCCAAATGTGGTCCCTTTGAGCCAGTGAGCTACAGACTAAAACTGTGAGCCAAAATAAACCTCTCTTCTAAATTGTGAGTTTTAGGTATTTTGTTCCAGCAACAATGAGTACTGAAAAGCCCATGCACATGAGGAAACTCCCAGGTTGGATGGCAATCATTAACTGGGCTATCTCAACTTGAGTAAGGACTGCTTATCAGATTTGCAAAGCTCTGGGTATATCTGAGGCTGATTAATATGTAAACCACAAACTAAGGAGAGAAGATCCACCCCAGATACGGGTGACACTGGCCAATAGGCTTGTGTCCTGGACAGAATAAAAATGGAAAGAAGAAGGATGAGCTCTGGTCTTTGCCCTTATCTTTGGAGATTTGTTTCCAGTTCCTTCTGGTTCCCAGTGCAGACTCTTCATCTTTTCATCCTTCCAATGCAGACTTTTGACTTTCTGACTAAGACTCGCACTGAACTCTGTAGTGAGCTCTGGGCCTTCAGCCTTTGGGCTGTATGCTCTGGCCCTCCAGTGCACAGGCAACTATTTTGCATTCTCCCACCTCTGATGTGGCAGATGGCCACAGGGAATCTTCCAAAGCTGTAAGTCTGCCTAGTAAATCCTTTGTACAATCATACATGTGTCTAATATTAAATCTGCTCCTTTAGTGAAGCCTAACTGATACAGATGGAAAACCATAAAAAAGTATTACAGAGCAGTCCTTTTTGCTTACAAAGACCAAGCAGTCAGACTGGAAAACCTCAAGACTCACTGAAATATACACAAAAGTTTGCCTTAATTGTGGGGAATAATTACCCCTAAAACAAGCACTGCCTAACAAATCTTAAAACCAAAGACAGAGGATAAAACAATTTCAAAGACACTAAACTGTGTCAGATCAAAGCTTGAGAATAATTATAGGAATACAAAAATATCCAGCAACAACAAAGTAAATTTAACATTTGGCGCATGATCAAAAATTAAGATATAAAAAAAGCAGGAAATTCAGACCCATAACAGGACATATATCAATCAAGATGGACTCCAAATTAACATCAAATTAGCAAAAAAAGATGCTAGAAAACTAACTGTAACTGCATTCTGTGTGTTCAAAAAGTCAAGCAGAAAATGTAAAGTATTTTGAAAAGGCCAAGATCAAATTACTAGATTAAAACTACAATGTGTAAGATAAACATTACACTGGATAGGATGATGGAAATTAGAGCTTGCAGAAAAAGAGTTTTAGTGAACTTGAAGGCATAGCTATAGAAAGTATTCAAAATTAAGACAAAGAGAAAGAAAATTTTATAAAACAAGCAGAGTACTGTGAACTGTGAGATACTTCAAGTGGCCTGTACAAAGGAAACTAGAGTCTCTGAAGAGGAGAAAGAAGGTAGAACAGAAAAAATTTCCAGTTCTGACAAAATAGTAAGACCACAAATTCCATGAAGCTCCCTGAACTCCAAGCACATGAAATATGAAGGAAATTACAGCAAAGTTTGCTATTGTCAGCTTGCTCAAAACTAGTGATAAAAATACATCTCAAAAGCAGCTTCAGATAGGCATAAATACAGAGATGATCAAAGCTAGACAACTGATGATTTCTAGACAGAAATAATGTATATGAGAAGACAGTGAAGCAACTTAATTTTGGGGGGTGGGGATAGAATTTGGGGCCTTGTACATGCTGTATTGCTGAGCTATATCCCTAGCCCTGAAACAACTTTTTTTTTTCTTTTTTATAGTACTGAGGATTGAGCCCAGGCCTTTGCACTGAGTTGCATTCCCAAGACTCTTTCCTTTTTTGAGACAGGATCTTGCTAAATTGCCCAAGCTGGCCTTGAATTTGGGATCCTCTTGCTTTAGCCTCTCAGTGTTGGGATTACAGGCATGAGCCATCACTCATTACTCTGAAGTAACATTTTAAAAATACTGGAAGGAAAGATCAGTCAACCTTGAATTCTCAATATAGTGAAAATATCTTTTAAAAATGAAAGAGACATAAAGACTTTTTCTTAGACATACAAAGCTTAAAAGAATTCATTATCAGAAGACTTCTCTGTAAGAAATGTTAATGAAAAATTTTTAAACAAAAAGAAAACCATATGAGATGAAAATGAGAATCTATACAAAGGAATGAAGGGCAGTAAAAATGGGTACATATATAAGCTCTGCTACTAATTTAAAAAAAATCTTTAAAACAAAGTTGTTTAAACAAAAATAATAGAATGTGTGAGGTTTGTAACATCTTCAGAGGTTAATTGTATGATGTTCATTACAAAAAAACATTGAGAGGGAAGAAATAGAAATACATTGTTGCAAGATTATTTCCCTATATGAGAAATAGCATAAAAGCAGTTGAAGCTGAACTGTGATAAGCTGAACATATATATACTATAAATCTTAAAATACCAACTAAAATAAAACAATTGCAGATGATACACCTATGAAGGAGACATAGGTGTATCACCTGCAACTATTAAAAAATTCTATTAATCCAAAATAAGGGTTAGAAAATAGAAAAAAGAGAATAGAAAATACACAGCATTTAACTCTAATCTCACTGCCCATCACATTAAATATAAATGAATTAAATGCCCCAGTTAAAAGGAAGAGATTGGATAAAAAAAAGCAAGAACTATATACATGTTGGATATCAGAAATGTACCTAAGCTACAATGACACAAATAGAGTAAATGTAAAAGGATGAGCAAAGTATAGTGGTACACACCTATAAACTCAGCATTCTAGGAGGCTGAGCAGGAGGATCACACATTTGAGTGTAGCCTGGGCAACTTAGTGGCTTAGTGTGATCTCATCAATCAATCAATCAATCAATCATTAGGGATTGGGATATAGCTAACTGTGAAGCCCTAAATTCAATCCCCAGTACTATCAAGATAAAGTAGTAAAATGATGCACAAAAATATATCTTTGTTAATAACCAATTAAAATAGACATTGCCAATGACAGAGGGACATCACTACACATTCTTTAAACATGAAAAAGATAGTAATGGGGATATTGTGAGAACTTTATGCCAAGAAATTTGACAACTTAGAAAAATAGACAAAAATTACCAAAGGTCACTCAAGAAGAAATAGATAATCCTACAGTCCTTTGTCTTTTAAAGAAAGGAAACTAGCAATTTGAGAATCCTTCCCACCTTCCCACATAGAAAACAAGCTAGACTGTTTCACTAGTGAATTATATCAAATCTTAAGGAAAAAATAATATCAATTCTATATAATTCTTCCATTAAATTAAAAACCAGTAAATATTTTCCAATTTATTCTATGAGGCAAGCAATGTCCTAAATATTTATATAAACAAAGACATTATAAGTGAAGAAAACAGATCAATATCCTTCATTAGTTCAGAAAAGTTCTAAACAAAATTTTAACAAATTGAATTCAACAATATATTAAAGAGACGATATATTACGACCAAGAAGAGCTTATGTTAGGAATGCACCATTGGTTTAATATTCAAAAATTAAACAATGCAATGTACTATATTACTAAACTCTAAAAAAACCCCATGTGGTCATCTTAATAAATGTGGAAAAGGAATTGATAAAATCTAACATAAATTCCTGATGAGAAATTCTCAAATATGAAAATAGAAATTAAAGGGAACACCCTCTACATGATAAGAGATATTCATAAAAAACAGAGGTAACAACATACTTGATGTTAAAAGATTGGATTTTCCCCTAATACAAGAAGCAAGACAAGGATGGTCATTCTTACCCCTTCTATTAAAAATGCACTGGTGCTTCTATCCAGAGGAAAAGTTAAGTGAAAGAAATAAAAGACCAGATTGGAAAGGAACTAAAGCTGTCTTTATTTACATATGAAATGATTGCTTATGCAGAAAATCCACTGAATTGTACAAAAATACCATTATAATTGTGAGTTTTGCAAACATCAATCGTATTTCTATATGTTAGCAATGAAAATTCAGACTTTTAAAAACACAAAAACATAAAAAACATACCACTTACAATAGCATCAAAAGATATGAAACAGTAAGAAATTATTGGAAATAATTGAGTTGATATCTTTTAAAACATTCAAAATACTGAGGCATTAAATCTTGTACCTCATGAAATTTCAGAGTCATAAAAGTAAAAAAACAATCCTGGAAGTTTCTACAAGTAAGTAATGACCAGGTCACCTCTGAAGGATTGGCAATCAGACTGGCATTAAACTTCTCAACAGTCCAAACATAATGAAGGAACAGGAAGAAGGAAGGGGTGACAGTATTAGTTAACTCACATCTAACACAGAAAGAAGTTGCAAGACAGTGTTTAAAGGTGGCAAAGTACCAAATAAAAATACAAGAATATTACTTACAAATGTGGACGTAACCACATTATAAATAGAATAGGCTAAAAGTAGCTGCCTATGGAGGTCTGATTAGAGGAAAAAGGTGAGCTGGGGAGCAAATGTACTCATTTAAGTATCTTATTTATATTATTTGATGGTTTCTAATTACATGCATAATTTGAAAACGATTTAAAATTACAATGAGTACATGTTGACATCAGACCCCAAGGTAAATTAAATGGACCCTAGGGTTACATGATTCCACTTTTCGTA